>JAQBSW010001767.1:0-122571 GCA_029291075.1 Eudiplozoon nipponicum
GCCAGTACATGATGAGTTCCAAATAAGGACGAAACCGGTCTACTGGATGAATTGCCTTTTCTACATTACGGAATTCTTAGTTTATACTAACATATGATTATAATCGGTAAACAGGAATGGAAAACAAATATTCACACTCACCTTAAACTCCAGGGCGAAACTGAAGACGAAAAAAACAACGATTGTTCATTCAGTCTGCAAGTTCATATTTTCATCATAGTTGCTAAAAGTAGAAGTAATAAAAACAATCATTGATTGCGCGGGTGGCGATAACAATTCTTTAAATCAAGTTTGCGAGCTTGAAATAAACACCTATTCCATTTTAATTTTGCTATGTTATTCGAATGGTTAAATACAATGGGATAGATGTATATTTCAAGCTTACGAACTTAATTTAAAAGAATACAAAAAACCATTAGGTAGATCTACTGATATATCATAATTTTCGTTTTCACCAATGACTACATTACATCTAGTAAAATAGTAAAAGAAGTAAAACAAATTGAAAAAAATATCACTAAGTTCTTACTTCACATCACTGCAGCGGACTCAAAAAGACGGATAAACCGATTTCATGGACATCTTAGATGGCACAAAGCCACCCTATGCGATATAGGGCGTAACGGAATGCGTTTTGAAAAGAAGACATTCTAACCATGGCGTTCCTATGGAATATTGTGCGATAGATCCTCAGAAGCAATCAACTTGTTCCAAATTGCACCTACAGCCTATACATAGGCAGCAGCAAGATATTTTACTTCCAGATTCACTCATTCAGCCTTTTCAATCGTTACATATGTACACCAGGCGAGGTTGGATTTAAATTCAGAGTTTTCTTTCACTTGTCTAATTTGCGAGCAAAAAATAACGAGCAAAACTGGCTCAGAAGAGATTTTCAATGCATTATGGAATGTCTTCGCATTTTCTCCTGTTAGCGAGACCATATCTTCCCTGTGCAAGCCTTGAATTTAACTGTGATTGCCAGAGACTATTGAAGAAAACCAAAAACTCAACCCAGACAAAACAAAATATGCGACAAACTTTAAAATCGGTTATGCTCTTAGAATACAACCATAATAAAATTCCAACCAAAGGGTACGCGGCTCTATTTAGTCATTCTGCAGCTATAACATAAATATGCCTGCACGTTTCCCTGCCTAGAAAATTCTAACGCGGTAGTATGCACTAACTTCAGAAATAAAAAGTAGTAACAGGACTTGCGGCAGTAACATCTTAGTATCAACACATAGTTCTCGTTATTGCACATATAGTGGATTCACTTTCGCCTCTGTTTAACCTAAAATGGTCGATTGGAAAGGCTTAATATTAATAAATGCTATAGGACAGAAGAACCTGGTCTTCATTTGTTTATGCATGTATGCGTGGATGTGAGTATGTGCGCATGCATGCATATGTTGGTGCAACTATGTTTTCATGTTTGTATGCATGTATATTTGTAAGTTTGATTTAATATATAAATTTGTTCATTCATGCATGCCTATTGGTGTGCATTCATTCGTGTTTGGGGAAAGACTATGTACAATTTTTACAAATTTACTGACCATACCACTTTTGGACAGAATAGAGAATAGATCATTTCGATCCACAGAATCAAGTAACACCTTGATGTCTAGAAAGATGACCTTTCAGGGACAACGATATACGCGACGCTGTAAAAGTTCTTGCCTTAAGGTAAGAGTACTATGTATACCTAAACAGAATCTGGATTGTTCTTCTATATTATTTTATTTACACAAAGCACTGAGGTGTGTGTAAATCGAAGAAAATAATCTAAATATACTGGAGTCAAGATAATACCACGATGTTTTTCATACAAATTACAGTTGCTTTTTTGAAGATAGAAATTATTGTCGACTCGCTCCAAGCAACCGATACGGTATATTCATTCCATGTGGTACGAAGAAGGTAAGTCAACGACCTATACATCATCGTCATCAATCTTAAAATGGATCGCAAGCTGAACGTCGAGTCCTGCAACTTTGTGTTGATCAAGAGATAAGATTTTTATCTGTATTTTTGACTCGGAAATGTTTTCGCGCTTATAGTTCCACATTATTTATGCAGGCATACCTTCAGGCATCGGGACTGATGCAGGTGCTCAACAAAATTGACCGGTGTCGCGCTTAACCTACATATTATACTTTTTATCAATTTTTAGATTATTGATAAAATCATTTAATGTTTCGATAACTTCCAATTTTCTTTGACAGTTGCGCAAGTAAGTTGTAAAAAACATCGACTATTACCTGATGAGATCGATTTTTCTATCTCTACAGGCTTTCTAGTCCTAAAGAATTTAAGGTAAATTTTCAGACCGTGTTTAATTTGACGTAGTATAGCTTGACGAATATTATGAATATATAAGAAGTATTCTGGCACCTATTTACAAGAATCCCCAGATTTTCAGAGATGAAATAACTAATTTTACGGGTTCCTACAAGGCCAAATAATTTAGTATTTGCATTGTGCCTAATAGATCTTATCTTCATCCACAAAAAGTTCGTATTTTCATAATCAAGTACAGTAAAAATCGTGTTTAGAGCATCTTTATACAATTGTTGGAAAGGAAGCTGCTTTTATTTAATTAACCAATGGTTTATTTATTTTTAAAAGAGAATTTGCATTACAAACACAATACTTATTGACAAACATTAGTTTAGCTCGACTTTGTACAACTGAAATAACAAGATACTCAACTCGACCGCATATACAATTATGAATTTAAAAATTTAACCTATTTATTTATTCTATAAGAGAATATTTCATTTTTTTACATTTGGACTATTCGAACAAATTTACTACTTTATATGCCTAAATTTGATAAGAAAAATAAACTTCGAAAGTAAAAACGGCGAAATTGCACATGGTGTAAAGAAGCGCTAGATGAGTTATGCAGAGAAAACAAGTGCAACTCTGCGGAAGCAGTAAATCAAGGAGTCTGTTGCAGAAGCAAATTTAAAAAAAAAATAAGGACAGGCTCTCACTCGAAAAATAACATGAAAATTGCAGGTATTACACTATTGTGGGCATCGATTCAACAAATATTTCACAGACAGTGACACGAGTTAATAGCTAAATACACGTGAAATGTTCCATTGTTAACACTAAAATTATCAAAATATTTACATTTACACTATCTATCAAAATACGATTACTGTAATGGTCGACATCTACTGAGCCACCAATCGTTTCTCCATCATTCTATTGCCAACTCGTCCTCACAGTCTGACTTATCTATTGTAAGCTCATTCTCTTCAACCCTTGGTAGAGTTGTCCCAATCCGGCTAAAATAACTGCTTCCTAGTTCCCATGAAGAAGTCGACAGAAAATAACGGCTTTAATAATTTGATTTAGAAATAATGAGGCAAAACATTGCTCGTTTATGCAATCATTCTCAATGAACGTTATAGGTTCACATAAAAGCACAAAAATATTATTTGGTAGGCTAGCTAAAAGATCAATCACAATAAAAAACCAATCCTTCTAATACAAGAATCTACCTACGCCATTATGGTCATAATTCAAGAGTTAATAAAAATAAAAGTCCATAAAATATGTAAACACAGATCAAAGTTTCAACAGTAAAACATAATTAGACATTTTGTAAAGTTTATGGCAGTTTGGGTTCAAAGTAAAGCACAAATATTGCAATGGAGTTTAGCTAAACTGAAAATCAAAAAATACATACAGACATAATAATTTAAAAGCTGTAAGTATCGAATAAAATGAGCCTATAATAAACAACCAACTATAAAAGATTTAGAGTAATGTCAATAGTTAGTCATATTTACGCGTCTATTTTCTGTGGGCACATATTGTTTCGAAATATTTCGATCCTCACTTCGGAATGTCTTCTTCAGTCGGCAGCTCCTAAGACACCAAATATAAACAATGGGTTAATTTATACATATTACAAGTGATTTCATGTATGCGTGTGTCTATCAACTTTGAATTATTCTGTTAAATTTAGTTGCATACATGCGTTCGTCCATCTCAATGGAACTACGGTTACGGAATGGTAATTTATGCGTGAAAACGTCAGACGCAAATAATAGAATTAGGTTTATGCACGTAGTCCATACACTACATGCTTATTATCAAAATTTAGAAGTGAAGTAAATACAATGTGAAATCAAATGATCAAGGGTAAAATCAATGGTTTAGATAGAGGAAAAATCAATCAAAATAATATAAACACCTGACCCATTAATTACTTACATATGTCAGTATGAACTAAGAATTGTATAGTGTAGAAAAGGCAATTCATCCAGTAGACCGGTTTCGTCCTTATTGGGAACTCATCAAGTACTGGCCAGAATTTGCCGCGGACAGGATACGAACCTGGGCACGTCTGCTTCGGAATCTGGTGCTCTAACCACTGAGCTATCCTGCCGCACACTACACTACACACAATTTTCAGTTATATACTAACTAATGTAACTTGGTTAGTCAATTTTTCCTTTAGGTGGAGCTCATGGCATCCATTTAGACCCAAAGTTCCAACTAACCATGCCCAATCTGTCATTACTGAACAGACACCACATTACATGGGGAAATGGTATTGAAATGAACATTTATATAATTAAACGAACATTGCTTTGCGGGTAATAATGTGGTGTCTGTACAGTAATGACAGATTGGGCATGGTTAGTTGGAACTTTAAGTCTAAATGGATGCCATATGAGCTCCACCTAAAGGAAAAATTGACTAACCAAGTTACATTAGTTAGTATATAACTGGAAATTGTGTGTAGTGTAATGTGCGGCAGGATAGCTCAGTGTTTAGAGCACCAGATTCCGAAGCAGACGTGCCCAGGTTCGTATCCTGTCCGCGGCAAATTCTGGCCAGTACCTGATGAGTTCCCAATAAGGACGAAACCGGTCTACTGGATGAATTGCCTTTTCTACACTATACAATTCGGAGTTTATACTGACATGTAAGTAATTAATGGGTCAGGTTTATATCAAGACTGCAACCTTGATTATAATAATTGCTATCACCACCCGCGCAACCAATGTTCGTTTAATCAAAATAATACACAGAAGTAGTAAAATAATGCATGAAACTATTCAACTTCAGGATAATTAAAATAAATCAGCGTGAGACAATAAAATACCTACTGAAATAAGTATCAAGGCAACAAAAAAAGAAAGACAATAATCGGCATAAAAAGATAATTAGTACATATTACAAGAAATAAAGACACCAAGTTAATATACACAATGGGATTCACGGAAAAGAAGTATGATAATAGGAAGGATAATAATGTAGCAAAAAATAAAATTTATGAAAAATATTTAAATTTATAAATTCATATATTTGATCACACTAATTAAATGTTCGTAATTATATGCTAGTTTCGGAAATTGAATCACGTAGTCGTCACTTCGTATGATTAGTCAGTAAAATGTACCATATGGAGACAAGCAACTATTCAAGCAGTTTTCTATGCATAATGCCGCCTCTTAAATCATTTCAACAGAATTCCTAATTAATAAGAAATAGTCTGACATTTAGAAGAGATGCATAAAGAAAGGATAATGGCTCTGGTATCCTTCATACTTCTAAGTCAAAACAGAAGTGCCGGTGGAAAATCGGTATAATTTAATCAAAGACAGTTAGAAAACTTAACACAGAAGATAAAAAATATAGGGAGATCGATTTAAGCAGGTTTGGAGAAATATTCAGTGCCAATTGTCGCTCCATTAAGGTAACAGAAACAGAGAATAAGGTTTTTTTTAAATATACAATATTATTACTATATATTAGCTCTTCTGAACCAATTTGTTACTAGGTGCCCAACACCAAATACACAATTGCGTATAAATTAGTTCTTTGAACTAATTTGTTACTAGGTGTGCAACACCTAATACATAATTGCATATATATATATATATATATATATATATATATATATATGTTCTCCACCACATACAGTAACTAAGAGATTAAAGACGTTGCAAGCAGAATGATTTTCTAATCCAAGTGCGCGAATTTCGCCAGAGTGAATTAAGATTGTATAATCATCATCATCATTTCCAGCCATACAAAAGTCAAAAGTGACTAATGTTTCACTGCCATATAACCATAAGGAGTGAAAAAAAGTATATAAGTGAATTTAGACAAATTATTAGTGAGATTTATGAGAGAGAGAGAAGGAATACCTTGCTACTATGAGTAAATTTATCAGGATAACTCACAGAAATGAGGCAAACTAAACCTTTCCACAACACCATTATGGCCAAGTTAGCATTCGGGCAAGGCGACATCAGAAATACAGCTTCCTTGCGGATTTCACTGTATCACTTCATAAACAAACCAAACCTCACAGCTAACTTTGCCCTACTAAGAAAAGAAATTTACGAAGTTGATTCTACTAGACATCTGCAACAAGATCGCCACTGAGCTCGATTCGATGCCATAATCGTTGTACTACCAAACAATAAATTAAGCGCGAAATAGAACTATTATACTACAAATAAAAATTATTAGGCAGTCTCTATGCATAAACAGAAAGGACTAAATCTAAACCCTAAATCTCATCAGAAGTGCATCAAATTCCATGCATTTATTCCAATTTCATGTACCTGAGTGAAAATACGCGTGCAAATTCCAGTGAGAAAAGTTGAAAATTCTTCGAATAATTTTAGAATTTAAGATAAATATCAATCCCATTTAATTGAACAAGTTGCACAACGTAGCTAATTTGCAAACTTGAATAAAATAATTATTATCATCACCCGCAAAATAAATTATTGCTAAATTGTGTAACTTAAATGTATGTGGCCAAAATTACAAAAGTGTTATGCTCGTTTCTACATAGAAATTGAGCAGCCAGCACGTCCAATCAAGCAAACTTTATGTGAGATCCCATGGGGAGGAAGTTGCATATCGGATATTACGTACCTAATGTATGTATTGAGGTTTGATCGGCGATAGTCTGTTTGTCGTTTGATCTAAAGGATTATCATACATTATTACTATATTTCTGGCGTCTATCTATCAATGGGTAATCGCTTTTCGGCCATCTTTTTAGTTTAACTTTACATCCTAATTGAGTTTAATATTTGCACACCAACTTTTAAATAATCTCTCATGGCATTATTTGAATAGTAATTTCAATTATTTGATATTACTTTGCCCCCTCTTTCACCATAGATTCTGTTCTTCATTATTTGATATCACACTGTAGGAAAAATATAAATTTATCTCTAAAGAGTGATATTATCAACCAGTAAGAGTTGAGGCTAAATGCGCCGGCTTTATCATAATGTGTTTGCCGCGTGATAAGAAATATTAGCATGCGGTGAATGTAGTTCCACTTAATTCGACTTACATATGCATGCAATTATATTTAGCAAACGTGGCGCGCTTGTCTAGTAAAGCAGCATTAATTGTTATGAAATCGATCAGTTATGAGTATAAAATTAACAAATTTAAACGAAATATCTCGCTTGCTTTATTTTTTGTTAATACTTGGTGCTATGAGCTGTCAACTGACAAAAAAAAGGCCCTATTATGACTGACCCTTGTCATATTTCTACACTTCGAAACATCTTGTTCGGCAAATGAAGAGTCAGCTGGTCATGCGACATCCGGTCGCTCAACTAATTTTCTCTTTTCGTCAATCATAATAATTTAGATTGTAAGAGTAAAATGCTGTAAATAATACAATCAACTATTTCTAAATCTAAATGTATCTAATGTTATGCGAGGAAAATCAATGCATATTTAACCCAGTTTATTGAAAGAAACACTAGCCGAAACAAAATTCGGGCTGCTTTTAGAGATTTGAATCTCACTTAAAGAGGCATCTTCAAGAACAAGAAACTATATTGCCCAATAAGCAAGGCCTCATCAGTGGATCATGCCAGAAATATCCACTTTTACAGGAAGTCCGCATTGAGCGAACGATTTTTCCATACTATATGTTTCAGATTAACAGTAGCTAAACTAGGCGGGCTCATTTTCATTTACTCCCTATGCTTAACTAAAATTTCAATGTAATGCGACGCCGAAGCAGAAATATTTTATGTTCATTTAATAATGGTTAGTAGAAGTAGCAATAGTGATATTAGAATAGAATAGAATAGATTATCTTTATTTAGATTCAAACCACACATGTTCCATCAAATAATAAAATTGGAAAATATACAATATAAAAAAAGTTATCACATCACATAAAAATGTGCAATTAGTCTCATGTAGATAAGTATATCTCACTAGTTGTACTGTATAATATATCAATATCAGAAAGTTCGGCTGTAAAGAATAATAGATACATCATCAAAATAGGAAAAATTAAGGTATAATTCGAGTGTAACATTATGAAAAAAATTGAGAACCATGACTAGCAATTGATTGTATGTATTGTTGACTAACATGATGATATAATGCATAACATTTCAATTTTAATAATACAAAACTTGGAAATAAAAATCTCAAGAAATTCTGTTTCCGATAACAATTATCCTTGTCTTTTATTCAATTATGAGAAAGTATTATCATAATCACAAGAAAAAATATCAGTAGCATTGTAGAGTTTTTCTAGTTTAGTAGATAAAAATTTAAAAGACATCTTAGATGGAGGCATTTCTCTAAGCCCCTTTGGCAATTGGTTATAAATTTTGTAGATTTTCGAAAAAGAGAATAACTTGCTCGCAACATTCCCAACCAAAGGAGGAGATATTGCCAAATGTCCAGATCTAGTTCCAACTTCATGACTCTTTATTATCGGATTCATATAGGCACCAGTCCACTGGTTCAAATGGAAAACTTTTATGCAATAGCACATCCTCCGAAACCACAAAGTTTGCAGTGATACAAACTGTAATCTAGAGGTGATAGCATTCTTACTTATGTTTTCATCTTAGATTCACCATTGACGTTATTAACCATTAGAATCAAATGAACCATCACAATTGGTTTTTATGAGAGGGACGATTTTATTCCCATGCTACCAACTATAATAGTTAAAAAATCGCCAGTTAGATAAATTTGCAAAAATAAAATAGAAAAACCAACAAAAGGATACAAAATAATGTTGAGCCGAAAAATAAAGTCTTGCGAAAACTACCTGTCGTTTCAATCCTAAATTATAAACTTAAAAAACCAGGATTATTCATAGGTTTAAATTGAATAATACATGTGTGACGATAATCCTACCAAGTAAATGATTAATAAGTATAAGCCGCTAACAAAATTCTTAACTTTGTGGATTAAGACATTCCATTAAATAGGAAAACTAAAAAACAGAGGAAAATGTTCCGAAGTAAATTTTGGGAGCGAATGATTCAAAGAAAGTACGCCATTTTCTTTAATGAGGATGAAAAACCTAAATATTTCCAAAAGAAAAATATTATGCACAAGTTCAATAATATGTGTCTTATATATACAATAATCAGCAGAAATTTCATTCGGCCTCTATGGAGTTAAGAATATGTACAATAAATGAAAGCAAATTGAATTTCAATAACGAAAAGACTGTGTTATATCATCGTCAAAATTTTATACACAAAGAGACCAATTAATTTTGTCCAAGAAGCAAGAAAATAAATACAAACCCGGAAAATGTAATTCCAATTAAAACTGGCCCTATTCCATTAAGTGCCAGTATATTAGAATAATGTGATGATGTATCAGTGCTACGTAAGAAGTTAAATCGTACTC
The DNA here is from genome assembly GCA_029291075.1 of Eudiplozoon nipponicum. Taxonomy (NCBI): domain Eukaryota; kingdom Metazoa; phylum Platyhelminthes; class Monogenea; order Mazocraeidea; family Diplozoidae; genus Eudiplozoon; species Eudiplozoon nipponicum. The sequence goes on from JAQBSW010001767.1 coordinate 9,691, forward strand.
TGGTCACTAAAAGCCACAAAACATTAAACAAAGTCAATAATTCAATGAATTACCACAAATAGTGCTCCCGCGCATAAAAAATACCACATATATTCCATAAAATAAAAAAATGCAACCATATTTATCGCACTATTCAACGGAAGTCCAAATGGAATTTTCATCATCGCCATAATGCACAGAAATAAAAAAAGTCATCAGTAATCAATGTTTCACTGTCATAAAACCATTTAAAAAACAATAACGCTGGAAAAGAAAGTAATAATGGCATGAATAATAATTTAAGAAAACAAATTATTAAGGGAGAATTATATATGAGGGAGGGGATCTAATTAATACGAGAATATGTCCTGGTTAAGTGAGCCAAACTAAACAGCTACACAACACAGTTATAGCAAAATCAGGTTTTAAGACGAAGCTGTCTAGCATACAGCTGCCCCTTTTGGTTTTTCCCAAGATAACACCGCAGAAATTTACGGCCTCACAACCGGCGAATTGGGTACTGGTTGGTCAGCGGAAATATTAACTTAGGCCACCGGGTCTGGGATACCGCCACATCGTCTATTTCGCAGGTAAACAGTATAATATAAATGGGCAATGTGAATGGATATATATATATTTGAAGTTAATGGAAAGAAATTTAAATAGGTATATATTTTGTAAACTGACACTACATCGATAAGTAAAGGCATTAATTTATCTAATAGATTTAGTTCATCCTTAATATTATAAACTCTTCAAATAAATAATGTTTTTGTTATTATAAGATTGGGACTCGAATCATGGTCTATATATATATATATATATATATATATATATATGTATATATAACTATACAATAAACCAATTTTTTCTAGACTACAAAAACACATTTTATTTTTATAAAACTAAATACCATCATTGGAAAAATCATAAATATACTCAAATTCCCTTTATTATTTTAGAAACAAAAGAAAGATTTTATGTGTGAATGTAAGAAAATTTTCTTTCGCGTAGAAAATTATTTATCAAATATCTGCTCATGAACATATCTTTATATATAGGCTGGAAAGCCAAAACAAGATGAATATAATAGGCAATTAACGAGTTTAATCTATTATTTTGCCAGACAATTAATTGAATCAATTATTAAAAGGGAGTCAACAAGAGCAGTGCTATGAATTTGAGAAGAAAACGTCTGCCCAAACATTCCATTTCAAAGGATGCGGTTTCCCGAATATACTTTCAAAAGTTAAACCAACATTGACACGCACATTTAAGTTTCTATAAACTGAAATTATTTAGGGTAACAGCTGCTTTACCAGCAATCGAAAGCAGCCATTAATGTCGATGTCAAATGTGTTTACCATTCTCCCATGCAGTTGTCGATCAACTTACGTAGGCTGATCGACCAGACGGTTAATTGCCTCAAATAGAAAACATTACCCAACTTGAACGCCTGTTTCAAATCAAATGGTGAATACCCGTCTGCTATTACCTTGTCATCGAAACAACGCACGTATGTTCTCAGACTCGTAGCATTCAAAGTAATTACTAAATGAAACAAAAGGCTAATACATACGAAGCCTTATGGATAAACAAATTACCTTCACTTCGGTTATATGCCTTAAAAAGAAACGCTTGCCCCAAGCATTAAGTTTGAACTGGATGTGACGCGCAATTTGATTGGTTTCTATTTTCACACTCTTGTTCACGTATTTCTTGTTTGCTTTCAATTTATATAAAGATATGTTCGCTTAATTGGTGAGAAGAAGACAAATAGAAAGAAAATTTTCTTATATCTGATAAAATCTTTTTGTTTTTACATAAAGAATTTACAATGAATTTTATTAAAGCTCGCATTTCAAAAGAAATATATAAATGCTTTAATATCGTTCCAAATTAAATAGCGTGAAATAAAACATTTACGCAATAGGTAAAAGAACAATATTTAGCACCGTACAGAATAAAAGTGAATATGCATAGCCATAAAAGTGAGTCAAACTGCACTTTTAATCAACACCAAAAATTTTTTCTAAATATTTAAAAGCATCGAAAAATCGGATAGCCTTAATTATATAATGTTGCTACCTCAATACTTTTTTAACAACCAGTACTATGATGGTAAGATTATTATTGAACTTTAAATATTTGGCACAAGAATCTAAGGCGCACGCATACGTACATACCTACATGTACACATAATTACAAACTTTGGCATGGGAGAAGTTGAAAGAATTTTATGCTAGGCGCAAACCATAACAAGCCATACTCTACATTTGGATTCTGTTTTTTGAGACCTCATTTACATTTAGAGGTGTGTAGATATTAATTTAAAGGAAAAATAATATGAATATTTCACTTGAAATGATGGACTTAATGTTTAAGTGAGAAATAAACTGAAAAATGCAATAATTTATAACTTGCTCGGTAAGGCTAATAAGTCTAAACATTTTAACTTTAAACCAACTATCGGATTGACGTGATTCTGCTTCAACTTTAACTAAAACTTTTAAGACACATTCGGATACATTATAATCGATGTTTTCAAGTAATTAGCAAATATTGGATTCATCTAATGACCGAGAAGCTTATAGCGCTAGGTTTGTTCAAAGATTGTTGCTATTGCCATTCAAATGCGGTTAATAAAACACTATTAAATTTAAGTATGTATTACTGTTGCAGCATGAACTTTATATAAATTAGGTTCAGTTGGTAGAAGGATGCTAACACTACCAATATTGTCAAGTATGCAGAAATACCAAGCAACATTATAATACCCAAAAATTAGATGGTACCCAACAAAATGGTTGCCAAATCGATTTTATGAGGAACCCTAACATGATGGATATCAATATGCTATAGAATATTTACGAACCGGTGTGTATATATTATAGAGTGAAATAACATTAAGTCGAATTTTCAGACTTTATATAATGTTAATAACCTACTACTATTTGGAGTTTAAACATTCTTAGAGATGATACTACAATATTTATGCATTATAGAACTATCTCTTGATATGTATTAGGTGGTACCACCTAATAACTAAGTAGTTCAATACAATAGAAAGGATAACATAAGACTACATAGATACTAAAATATAACCCCGCATTTATTCGTTTCGTTCTTGCTATGCTGACATCATCGAAAGTGGAAAACGGTGTGCAAGTCACCCACTACATTGGTTTGTGAGTGTGGGCCTGGTACTCTACAATAGAATTTATTACCAGGATTTACACAATTGAGAGTACACAACTATTTTGCGGCACCTGTTACTTAATTAAATTACTTTCACTTTAGGCTGTATTGATTATCGCATGTATTATGGTAATTATGACATCTGTTCAATAAGCCATAAAAATTCAGATGCTATTTTATGGCTATGAAGGCATTAAAAACTAATGTTTAAACCTACTTTGAATTGTTTGCGCCTGTCTTTAATAATTTTACGCCTATCAAACCGATAAAACCAAAGCCGTGAACGGGATAATCAGTTTATGCATTAATTTCAGTGCGCCTGGCGTCATCGATGAGCTGATCAGCCTTTACCCTCTGTATTTACGGTAAGAACGTCGAAAATGGATACAAGCGTTCAGACATCGCCATTACATTCCATGCTGTTGATAAACACTATTAAATTTGGTTGCAGTAGGACTGAAAACAGCATAGACGATTTACTAAATCTGAAGCGTATTATCATTCTGTGACCGTATATATGAATCGTAAACTTAGGATACTGATGAAACTGAAGAAAAAGTATATATTTTGCGCTCGACCATGATGCACCAAATAGTTCAATAATTAAGACCAGCAAGCCCCACGGGCGTGTCTACGAACGGGACATAAATGTTGATTAATTACTAAAATATGGTGAACTTCGTTTTCATCTTCTGTATGTTTTTGGGTCAGATTTTTATTCACCCATGCAGTCATCAACCATCTAACACCCGGTTTAACATTAAAGTTTTCATCGTAAACCTGTCGTTGCCAGTTAAATCATTTTGGCGATATTCACATCTTCGCGTGACTGAATAAACAACTCCAGCAGCTCACAAATAACCGACTTCAGGTTATACGACGGTGAACAACGCAGAAATTTTCTGGTGTATGCTCTCGGTGTAAAAATAACTGATTCCTAACACGATCACAATAAACCGATTGTCGCGCCACTGTTCGCCGCCGTCACTTTTAACCCAATGAATACGGCAGTCAACTCGATGCACATTGTACTGGGCATAAATCTGTTTCGTTATAGTAATGAACATGGAAATTCCAGAAGGAATGAGCGACCTGGATTTAATTTACCCTCCATGAATTTCATAGTTATGCGGGAGTTAAGCATGGTTTAATTGTTTCTAGTAACAACGATCGACGCACCATCTTCACAAGGAATGAGTTACTTAGTGTTTATTTATGGATCGCATAAAACTTTCAATTCAATCGTTAGGCGGCAGTGTAGTATCCGTCTGTTGTAATTCTGTAATTCTGTTTAGTATTAGTAAAAGACGCACCACCTCAACAATGAACGGGTGCACTAGCGTTCATTTACACCCCACATATAACTATTAATTTCATAGTTATGCGGCAGTGGTACACAAGTTCATTTTGCTGGTGTTATGCTTTATAGCAATAATAAGAGAAGCAAGAACTCAACTAAGAATGGGCGAACTAGAATTCATGTATAAACCATTAATTTCTTTGAATTTCTTGATTATGCAGCAGTGAAGCACACATTTATTGTGATGGATTTAAGCTGTGTAGCAATTATAATAGAAGCACCAATTCTACAGCTAAGTAGAGAACTAGTGTCCATTTATAGACGTCAAATAAATATGAATCCCATGGTTATGCGGCAGTTTCACCCGTGTAGGTTGCTGGTTTATGTCTGTGGAGAAATAATAATAGAAGGGTCATTAGAAAAAGGAATAAGGGTCCAAGTATTCATTAACACCCCCCACATAACTATGAATTCCATAGATATGCGGCGGTGTGTCATTCGTCTATTGCATTAATATATATTTCTGCTTAGAAATAATAAAATATGCGCCATCTCTATAGGGAATTTGCGACCTAGTAGCCGTGGATCATGTTGGTGTAAGGCTGTGCAATAATCATCATCATCATCATGATCATCATCATTTATGCGTCAGTTTCTCCGTGAATGATCGATCTAGCGTTCATTTATAGTCCTCTCATACCTTTGAACATAAAGTTTATGCGAGGCTGTGTCATCTGTGTATCACAAAACAATGATTGAATCGCGGGTGGTGGCAAAAATTCTTTAAATCAAGTTTGCGAGCTTGATATAAACACCAATCCAATTATATATAACTAGAAGAATAACAGCAAAACTACCGTTGGTCACATGCACTGACGCATTTCGACCTTCCTTGATCATCATCAGAGCACGATCAAACCACAACGCATAAACAAGGGAGCCAAAATTAGATATTCGGCTCTAATCATTACTAATCTCACATATATTGTGCTGCACTGCATATTTACACTGTAAATTTCTATGCCGTCCCAAACATTAACTGCCTGCACCTTTCGCTAAATACATATATGTAACACAATCAAACAATCATTGAGTTCGCGGATGGTGATAGCAATCCTTAAAATCAAGTTTTCAAGCTTGATACAAAAACCAATCCGATTGTATTTAACAATTTGCACACTATAGCAAAACTAACATCCGTCATACGTACTGACGCGTTACGACGTTCCATGATCATAATAATACTGATGTAATTTTGTTTATTAAGAACAATAGACGCGTCGTGTCAACAGGGAACGTGCGTCCGGTTCTTCATTTGCAGCCAACTCATAACCACAGATATTATTGGTATACAGCAGGGTAGCGTGCGTGTATTGTGCTGATTTGCAGTAGAGTAATAATTGTGAAGTGAATTGGGCTTAAAGATATCAACTAATTCGCTCAAAATTATTAAAAATTATCTATAGTATATGTATGCAGCGAAATTCTCCTTTGAGAAGGAAAACTTTGAATACAAACCATCCTCACTAGGAATGAGCGACTCAGCGTTGTTTTACAGTCCACATATAACCATGAATGACTTATGGTTATATGGCAGTGAAACATTAGTCACTTTTGGCTTTTGTAAGGCTCTGCATGATGATGATGATTTTTTTATCAACGTAGTTTACGAGGCCTTTTAGCTTGGTTTTCAATTTTACGGTGTTTATGTATGTGGGACTGACAATGTATAGTATTGATGATTGCATTCTGTTTATTTTTTATTATTTTATTAAACTCGCCGACCTGAGCAATGATTTATATACTCTGACAATAAAAGGCTTTAAATTTTTTTGCCCTTTCAATTAGGTTACCCAAATTTCTGATCTACTCCGTCAGAAATACCTCTGATACCTCCCACAATAGTGTCCTAATATAAGTTAGAACATATATTAATAGTTATGAAATTTAACCCTGCATCATATTTCATGTTACATTAGGATTGTGACAGCTTCTTTAGGGGAGGCTATTCAGTTTCCTGAAACCGAGTACAATGAACTTGTTTGAAGTTTGACCTGCTAATCTAAAACACGGTTTTTCACAATGTCTATACAAATTACTAAGTTTATGGTGCTGTTTTATATTAATGATATTTTGTTACAAATTTATTTATCACTTTAGACGTTTGTTATTGTATTTACATAGAATTGTCGGTAATACAGCTATGCAACATATATTTAATATTTTTGCCCCATAGGTCTGGCAACATCAGCCCTACTTTATATTTTTATCAAACTCAGTTGTAATTCTTCCACTGTACAATTTAATCAAATGTGTACCTTCTTAAGATAGACGAAATAAGTAGATTCGCACAGTGTCTATGATTATTTTAGCTGTCTCTCTCTCCCATCATGCTGTTAACATAAATACTGTTTACTGCGGAGAGATAATTTATGTGCAATTCATAGTACCCTTTCCATGTGCAAACATAAAAAGAAATTTTATCAGATGCAAGAATCGCTTCTTTCCCATTTTATTCTCAAGTATCTACAAATAAACATCCCTTTATATTTAAATTGAAAGGCGAAACAAGATAGAAGAATGTAAACATGGAGAGAATGTTAAATAATGTAACAACAAATCAATTGCGGGCGTCACTTCCAGTTCAAGCTCAATGCTTGAACGTGCTTCTTCTTCTTACATAAATCCGGATGCAATTTGTTTATCCATAAGGCTTCGTATGTGGCTAACTCCCTTTCGTTATTGCATTTAGTAATTAGTTTAAATGCTACATCTGGAGAAAATACGTGGATTATTCGATGATGTGTTGCGCAACGGCAGACGTGTATTCACCATACGATTTAAAACATTCGTTTAAGTTACAATGATCTCTAAATTGAATAATTAACCGTCTGGTCGATAGGCCTACGTAAGTTGATCGACAATTTGCGCATGTATATTGGTAAATAATCTTTGATGTCGACATTTGCGGCTGTTTCTCTTTTATTGCTGATAACGGCAATTGTTTGACCTTAAATAGAACTCGTATGCAATTGTGTATATGTTGTGTGCACCTAGTAATAAAAACCAGAAAAATATTATCTCGTGCGCATTCGCTTCGTGCTTACTGGCGACTAATTATTTGGAGCTGGTATTACGTTCTATACCAACTCTAATTTTATGAGGATTGTGTGACAATTGGATGGTACTACCTCTTAAACGAATGTGTACACCCGCAGTAGAGAAGCGAACTTCATTTAAAGTATTCGACAATGCGACTTCAAAGCCAACTCACTATATATAATATACACCGAGCGTGTAAAGATTACCAGCGCTGTTTTTTGAGTCGGTACCAGATAACAACACTATGGATGCCGAATAGGTCGTGGTCTTAACACTATGATTGCCAAAACGGTACATGGTATGCTAAATTTCATCAAAGTTGGGAATTACAGCTACTTCTGAACACCTTTTACTCGAGCAAATCCATAAATTCTGGCCTTGATCGATATCAGTTATCACGATAATCATGGTAAAAATCAATTAAATATATAACAGTTAGATATTGTTTTGAAAATTGTACATTGCTTGAGACCGTGTACAATGTTTCTGACTACTTTTGTGCCATTTTTTGAGCTTTTCGTTGATAGAATTCTTTGAGTATTAATAGGGTTAGCGTCCTTTCTTCTTCAATTCATATTTCATTATTGCACTGAAAATGTTTATACTGAATATGGCCTATTCTCAGAATTTTAAGATTTATTGCTTTGTCGAAGGGGACTGGAATTTTTCTCCTTCCTCCGATTCGTAGTATTAGGTCTATGTTTAATGAGACAGTTCAAGTAAAAAAATGAATAAAAGATATGATGAACTTTAATAAAACATGTTGCACGACAAGAAATAAACCAATTACCTTTTCATTGTGATGCGACACGAGGTGTTTGTATCCACTGTCCATCTGATTATTCCAAATATTTCGACTTCTTTAAATCAAGTTTGCGAGCTTGAAGTAAACACCAATCCCATTGTATTTAACCAGTCGTCGAACAACATAATAAAACTACCGCCAGCTGTTATGTTGTTCGACGACTGGTTAAATACAATGGGATTAGTGTTAACTTCAAGCTCGCAAACTTGATTTAAAGAATTGTTACCACCACCCGCGCAATCAATTATTGTAAAATTGTATTGCCTATATATACAATTAAACAATAGTTGATTGCGCGGGTGGTGGTAACAAATTCTTTAAATCAAGTTTGCGAGCTTGAAGTAAACACCAATCCCATTGTATTTAGCCAGTCGTCGAACAACATAAGAAATCAACCGCCAGTCAAAACGCACAGACGCGTTCCGACATTCCATGATCATCATCAGAGTACGACGGCAAACTGACTAGCGAGGTACAAACCGCATTGAATATATATGGAAATCAAATTTAGATAGGCGGCTCTCACCTCTAACAGTCTTGCATACATTGAACATGACTGGAAATGTCGGCTGCACAATTTCTATGCAGTCACGAACATTAACTGTTTGCAGCTTTCGCCACATATACACATATAAGCAATACAATAAAACAATAATTGATTGCGCGGGTTGTGGTAACATTTCTTTAAATCAAGTTTGCGAGCTTGAATTAAGCACCAATCCCATTGTATTTAACCTCGATAGTCAGTTTGCCGTCGTACACTGATGATGATCATGGAAGGTCGAAACGCGTCAGTGCGTGCGACTGGCGGTAGTTTTGCTTTTGTTCGACGACTGGTTAAATACAATGAGATTGGTGTTTACTTCAAGCTCGCAAACTTGATTTAAATAATTGTTACCACCACCCGCGCAATCAATTATTGTTTTATTGTATTGCTTATTTAGACTTCTTGTTTGAAGTCTTTTCTATGGAAAGCACATCACACAAACAATTTGACTATCAATATGTCAAGTGGAAAATTTAGTTTAAACTGTCCCATTTATACTTTTTGTTAGATCTCTTAAGCATAACTTGTTTTTTCACTATGTATGCGTGTCGAATTGGCTTGTGTATGCGTTTGCATGTGTACATTCATCGAAATGAAATTACAGCGATTTAATAACAAATACTGACAACTAACTAGATAAGCGTACATCATACTGCGTGTATGTATTCTCGTTTGTTTTGGATTGAGGAGTAATCAATTACTGCACGTGTACACTCATCCATGTGAAGTTACGGTGATTAAGCAAAATATGATGATTAAACAGGGTTGATACTTATTATTACCTTTAATAACACCGTCACTATTCAATTACGAAAGTCGAGCTTTCTTTAATTAATAGTTCTAAATAACCATCTCATTCAAATGTACAATATTCCATTATATATATATATTCATACATAAATGGGGGTACAGACTATTAGAAAAGCTTACTACAGTTACTAGTTTCAGCAAAACAGATCTCTTTATTGGACTTTAATGGAACCAATAAAGGATGATGCGTCCTCAATGCGTACATTGGCGAGAATTCGTCACTGATAAAAACGTTTTGCCTTTGTCCGTCTTCCAACTATCAACATTCAATATTAAGGTTAATTAAATTGAATAGCAGAGGTTGTTAAAACAGCACAACAACATTCAGACAAGGATGCTATTGCATTTAAATTTGAAGTCGCTTCAATAATTTTACCACACCAAGTGGAAAAATATAAGTACAATTATGATAATCGATGTTTCAAAAATAAGTTATTATCGAACAATGCTATATATTTAAGAAGCAAATAAAGAAGGAGCTACAGTTCTGATGAATCAATTCGACTATAATCATAAAATATTTGATCGGTTAAAGAATAATGGTGCATAAAATAAAATAATAATCAGCTAAGTTAAAAGGGCAAGTAAAATTATTGATGAATAATACCGAGTATATTGAAACAGACTAAACAATGACAAAATTCTCTAGCTATAAATCCACCAAAGCAATTTTCGTCCTTCGTTCAATTACACTACATTGGTTTTTTTGGCCAAAATTATAGATCTCAATATTCTTTAAATCAAGATTGCCGTCGATTCTGATGATTATAATAGAAGGTCGAAACGCTTCAGTACGCATGTTCGTGACTTCATAGAAATTATGCAGCCGACATTTCTGGTCAAGCACACTCTATACAAAACTACTAGAGGTGAGAGCCGCATATCTAATTTTGCTCTCTCTCTCTCTCTACATATATATACATAAAACAACAAGCACCTGACCTTAATATTCAAAAGTTTCATCAACATGATATTCTTATCGACTGACCAAGAATAACAAAATTCAACAACAATCTACTAGTATCCAGCCAAGAACAAACAGGCCCTCGACTAGAATCAACAAACGTACAATCGGATTGGCAACAAACTGAAGTGGAAATAACAGAGGCGCATACGATTACAGAAGTCTCCAAACAATGTGAGCGTTTAACACTGCAATCAACACTGGCGTTGTTACCACGTGAAAACTTTGCGCAACGAGGTGAAACGATCAACTATACTGGGCAAAATAGCACTTGTATATGTAACAGTGAACAATGCGCTTAGTATGATAAATTTTATAAATGGCTATAATCTTTTTCATGTAAACATCTACTGAAAACTGCAACCAATTTTTAAACTGAAATACTATCTAAAATGACATTGAAAATATTATGAACTACCTGTTCACATACAGAATTAGCATAGAAGAATTTAACTTTGACAAAATTTTGGTTAAAAAAGAAAACTACCTTTATTAATCCAGTTTCGCTAATTTTTTTCGTTTAAATTTTAACCTCATTATAAATAACTTGATTTAAAGCATTATAACACAGTCCGGCTTAAAAACTCAGGCTGATAAACCAGTGAGACAAGCTCAATATTTAACTTTGTCTTTACTGTCATTTGTATTAAAAAATAAATTGAAGCAGACGTGCCCAGATTCGATTCCTGTCCGCGGCAAATTCTGGACAGTACATGGTGGGATCCCAATAAGGATGAAACCGTTCTCCTGGATGGATTGCTTTTTCTACATTATGCAACGCTTTGTTTATACTGAAAAAGGTATGCACAGAGTGGGTTAGGTGTTTATATCAAGATGTCAACCTTGTATAATGTAAATAAACCAGACCTTTCTATCCTTTAGGGATTGCAGTCAAATCTGTGTCTAATTCATTAATTTGGCACCAGAGATATCTGGAAATTTTTTCGCGCATCAATGCACGCACATGTCGTTTTATGCGGAGATAAAAAACAAAACATGTGAGAACCCTGAGTCCCGTTCAGCCTAACTTAATCAATTTAGATAGGCATATTATTATGTAATCCGTTACTTCATATAAAATTGTGGTAAATTTATTACCTGATAAAATCGACAAACACAGGCAGTGAATCAAAGCAAAGTTCTTTAAATCAAGTTTGCGAGCTTGAAATGAACACCAATCCCATTGTATTTAGCCAATCGTCGAACAACATAAGAAATCTACCGCCAGTCAAAACGCACAGACGCGTTCCGACATTCCATGATCATCATCAGAGAACGACGGCAAACTGACTAGCGAGGTTCAAACTGCATTGCATATATATGGAAAGCAAATTTAGATATGCGGCTCTCACCTCTAGTAGTCTCACATACATTGAACTTGACTTAAAATGTCAGCTGCACAATTTCTATCCAGTGACGAACATTAACTGTTTGCAGCTTTCGCCACATCTACATATATAAGCAATACAATTAAACAAAAATTGATTGCGCGGGTGATAGTGACAATTCTTTAAATCAAGTTTGCGAGCTTGAATTAAACACCAATCCCATTGTATTTAACAATTTGTATTTAATTAAAATAAAATTTAATACAAGTTTTAAAAAATTTACACGCACAAGACATTTTTTTCCTTTTCGAAGTGAAATCTTTAAAAAATTAAACAAAATGATGCCTGAAATATAAAATTTCTACAAGAACCGTTGTCGATTGTTTCAAACATAGCAAAAACGTCTTGAAGAACAACAACTCACTACACCAACCCCAAATTGTAGTTACACTGGCCGTAAAGAGCCAAAGAATTAACAGAAGATAGTATGAATATAGCCCTGTGCTCTATAAAAATCAAAGAACAATAAGCTAGAAAAATTTCTGCCAATAGGCAAATTTCTCCATCAAAATCTAGATTCATTTTTAGTGAAATTCATTAATAAACTTCTGCACCATTATAAAACAAAGTTCTCATTCAAAGACACAAAGTAACACGGACTTAATCCCTTGTTCATGAAGTCAAAAACTCACTTCCTTTCTTTAAAAGTCGAACGGATACAATTCAGCCAATCCATAAAAATGTCTCTTCCTTTTCATTAAACCTCCATTCAACAATAAAGCAAAGCTTGTATTCGTTGACTGAAACTTATTTGTGCGGCAAAATAAATAATGTAATGCGCATTGTCACATAAAGGTTATTTAAAGGGAAGGTTGATCAAATTACATACAAGATATAAAAAGTAATGAAAATTGTGATTATTTTATACAAAATAAAACAGGCAAACAAATTTCTAAGCATGTGGTGCTGATCTAACGTGCACTATAAACCATCAAAAAAACAATGACTAAAAGTGGACCATGAGCATTAGTAATGCAAATTCAAACAGACTCTGTTGAGGCATTAATTTAATGTAAATCGGGGTTTTTACACAATTACAGAAAATATATATAATTTGCGTTTCGCTCGGTCTCAACTCGACAAGAATATATTTCTTTACACAGATAATTTAGAAACTCAAAAGGATGAGGTTGGTCTACATGCTTGCATAGTACAACATAGAAGAAGTGAAAACGCACATGCACAGACACACACACACACACACACACAAAAACAGAAAATCTACCGGTTTATATTCAGTTCATGCAAACCTTTCTGTTTGTTTACTTGCAGGGAAGGGGTGCTTCAACTGACGATTTTAAAAATTAGTAAATCACTCATTTTTCGATTTTAAAGCACCCGAAATGTCGTCTGTTCATTCAAGGAAAATAACCATCCTTCTTCTTTCTTTAACAAAATATTTCAACTACCTTTATCGGCAGCCTCATCAGTTTAATAAAACCAAACTAATGAATAAAACTGGTGAATATGGATCAACTGAAGAAGACTGCCGATAAATGCAGGTGAAATATTATGTTAAAGAAAGAAAACTAATGGAAAAAGAACTGTGTTCGTCAAAAAGCTGATCACATTATTTTGATTAATCCAGTTTCGAAAAAAATTTTAATTTAATAACCACACTTTATTCACTGTATCGACAAGTCTTCTTCAAATATTCCTCTACAAATGTACTAAGGATGCTCAATGATCCACATTGCACGCACATCAATGGAATGACAAAAAGTAATACATTAGGTAGTCCACTAGTCGATGTTTAAATGTTCGACCTGTAAATATTAAGAACACAAGCGCTAATTAAAAAATACCGTCATAAATCACTGAGGTATGTCGATTACCTATTCATAAACCTGATTGAAAACGTATAAAATGTCAACATTTCCTATTTGGTTTACTCGTGATTGTAGACCACTCAGCCTAACAAAACCATTCCATTCTATATTGAGAGAGTTAAATAATGAATTTTAAAATAAGTTAAACATGTTATCACCTATCTAAATTCGAAAATCACGTTGAATATTTTACGGTTGAGCTTTTGTTTTATCTTATCAACTGATTTAATGGAGAAATAGAGCACAAAAATTTTAGTTTAAATGGATAAAAAGTACACATAAGAAATACACAAAATATATATCAACATTGTATTTTCCATTTACGCTGCTTTTTTATCAAAAAAAGTAATTTCTGCGTTCAATTTCTCCGGTAAATCGATCGATAAGATGGAATAAAAAGGCTACTGTGAAATATACAACTGAAATTTTAAATTCATATATGGGAAGCCATATTTTACTCATTTGAAAAATGAATATTCCTTAAATATTACGTTAATTGTGATAAAATTTCAAATACTCATTTAAAATTAAGTTTCCAAAATGCGAATATTTTTGGATATTCCACTTATCCTTACATTTCAGTCCAAATTTCTTAAAAATAAATTTGATACGCAATTTATTCTACAGAACAAATAATTCTGTTCGGAAAAAATTCAATATCAAGAACTGATGACGCTGAAATCAATTATATTAGCAAACTGATATCTCAAAACATTGATCAAAGTAAACAAAAACAACAATCGAAACTGCACAACTCAACTACATATATATATATATATATATATATATATATATATATATATATATATATATATATATATATATATATGAAGCTGTACAAAGAAAGTTGTGAAACAAATTAGTCCTATCTCCTGCACTATATACGCCACCAGATTACAGTTTGTATCACTGTATCCTTTATGGTTTCGGAGAATGTGCTATTGTATAAAAGCTTTCCATTCGAACCAGTGAACTGGTGCCTATATGAATCCAATAAGAAAGAGTCATGAAATTGGAACTAGATCTGGTCATTTTGCAATATCTCCACCATTGGTGGGGAATGTTGCGAGCAAGCTATTCTCTTTTTCAAAAATTTACAAAATTTACAATCAATTGCCAAAGGGGCTTAGAGAAACGCCTCCAACTAAAATGTCTTTTAAATTTTTATCTACCGAACTAGAAAAAGTGTTCAATCCTGCTGATATTTTTAATTTTGATTATGATAATACTTTCTCATGGTTAAATAAAAGACAGGATTAATTGTTTTTCAGCAGCATAATTTCTCGAGATTCTATCTTCAAATTTTGTATTATTAAAACTGAAATGTTATGCATTATATCATCTTGTTAATCAACAATGCATACAATCTATTATTAGTCATGGTTCCCTTTTTTTCTTACAAAATGTTACACTCGAATTATACCTTAAATTTTCCTATTTTTGATGATAATAAACTAATGATTCATTTGTGTGTGCGTTGGTGTGACTCTGTTTTTGTGGGTTTAAACTTCTAATTCGTTGTTGTACAATACATGCACGTGATACAAGTACATCCCTAATGCTTTCTAAATTCACTAAATTAAAATTCAAATATTAAAATTTATTTGAGATCTTGCAAAAAGAAAATGGCATTTTACTGTTTTTTATCAAACTATTCTATAATAAAGTGAAGCTAAAATAAACAAGGTATTTCTCAATTTTAATGACTAAATATGGTTCGCAAAATACAGGTGATCCATCAGTAGAAAGTTAGTTGGCATGTATAGCGTATAGCCATAAGAATTCCCGGCCTGACGACCTGCCGGCACTAGTTAGTCAGCCCGGTAATGGTAGCATGAACATTGTCGAATTTAATGGGATACAGCCATCATCCCGTTTCATTTGAAGCCTCGAGGTCGCTTTAATTACGCAGAAATACATTTTGATAAATAGGTTGTGGCGGAATTCGAAAAACGTGCCAGACGTGGAGGGCAGGTTTCGATTGCTGAAGGAAACTTTGACCACCGGCGCCTGAGCAGATAGTGCTCGTCAATCTTGGTTGACAAACTATCTAGCAGAAGGATATTTTAATATATACCACCTCCACTAGTAATGGGGGCCCTAAAGGTCTTTAGCAGCCAACATATAACCCTGAACAATACGAATTATAAAGAATCCATACTGCATTGCCCATCGCGCAAGATAAGAAGTCGCATTTTCTGCTGAGTCATGTAAGATGGGTAAGTGAAATCAGGCTACCGCAGAGACCCAATTTCCGATTTTACTTCTTTTCCTTTCTCTTTCAATCTAATAATATTGCTCTATTAGATATCATTAATATGGTGGACGTTAATAAATTCCAGTGTCGGATTGCCACAATATTTCAAATATTTCAGGTAAATTACCATTTATTAAACCATGTTGGCGCATTTAATGCGTGAACATTAAAACAAATTAGGAAATAAGAAGCTCTAACGCGTACGTGGGAATAATAACAAATTGATATATGTTGAGTATCCAAAACCAGAATACGCGATTCTAAGTGTATTACAGAATTGGTTTTACCATCCTTATTAATGCATTATTGGCTTTGAATCTCTGGTTACACAGAATTTTCTCATGCCCGACAATGGGACATCTATATTTTCCTAGGCTCACGAGCTAAAACTTGTTTAATTGAACGGATCCCGTAAACAGGCGACTTTGTGCGGCACGCTTAAAGATGTCTACTAAAATTAATGACAGAAATCTTAATCAACGTTTCCTTCTCCTTGTATTTGCATATGCTCCAGTCGATTACAACACAAATGACAACAAGAACGCATATACTCCGACCGCAATTCTTTACTAAGTAGAGCAAGGAGTTCAGACATATCCATAGTTATGAGTGACACGAATGCCCAAACTGGGCGCTTAAGCGACGCAGAATTTCATCAAGGTGGCAGATATACATACTCGGTGTTATAACTTTAATGGACAACATAGCATATATTATAATTCAGTAGCACAAACTTCCGATGTAGTGTAAGGCGCTGCGCCACATAATATGCTCAAGCCCTGGACAACTATTGACTTAAATAAATCACGTATCAATCAGTCAGCAGTGGCGTGGTTACATTCATAATTGTCGCTTGTTCTAGAACATGTGTGTTGACTCGGATCATACAATTAGTCATTGTATATTTTCACTCACGTTTTACAATAAGCCAAATATGAATAAAACTCAAATAAATGTAAGCAAATTCGAATAGCTGACTTGCTAGCAAATACGCGAAGCTTATCTAAACTCGATATTATCTGGTCATGATGACGAAAATTCTAATTTACTGTGGACTATGATAAAATCCGCTATGCACATTGCAGTTTGTAGTATTGTAGGCTCCGGTGGAACGTTATTGGGTCTATTTAAATTCTGTGGTGATTCTTGAAGCTAGGCGTAAATTGCAGCTATCTCACCTTATAATAATGCTCGTAGAGAAATAAGACGCCAACTGAAGCACAGTCTAAAAGTCAATCTTGAATCCTCTGAGGCATGAAGGGTTGAATAGAAGGCAAAGCGTTCGTATCAGGTTACATCCATGTTTTTTCAAGCTTATTCGTGCAACAGGTCCCAGAGAATTAAAAGTTAGTGAAATAATAAATAATTGTAAAAATAATCTGGTAGCAGACATAATGTGTTTTCTTGATATGTGGGCTGATTGCTTAAAAAATCAATTTTTCTGGGACTCTCCATCAGTCCCGATTCCCAAAAATATGCTGATATCAACAATGTGGAACAGCTAAACTCTAACAACCATCAGAGTTAGAAATATGTGATGCAATCTTGTATCTTAAGCATCGTAAATCTGCCCGACGACGGCACCATGACTCAGCGTGTGTTCATCGCCACAAAAGGATTCAACAGCCACAGGATTACATGGAGTCCTGGACAGCACCTCGTACTTCCGAATGGC
Source organism: Eudiplozoon nipponicum (assembly GCA_029291075.1). Classification (NCBI taxonomy): domain Eukaryota; kingdom Metazoa; phylum Platyhelminthes; class Monogenea; order Mazocraeidea; family Diplozoidae; genus Eudiplozoon; species Eudiplozoon nipponicum. The sequence continues at coordinate 27,545 of JAQBSW010001767.1, forward strand.
GAATGAGTTCTCAACAGCCACCGGCAACCATGCAACTTACTGCGGCCTTGCAGACTGCGCTTGGATGTGCAAAGGCTAGAGGTGCGTCCTCGATCAAAAAGCCGAGTGGTGAGGGGACACCACTTGTACCAAATTCCCAAGAAACTCCATGAAAATGTCACAATCTATGAATACCGATCATGCTACGGCGTCCCCGGCAAGCGACGCGCCCTGTGCTCCCCCAGAGGCTAGGGTGTCAAGTGAAAAGCTATCTGGTTTTATCAGCGCGAAAACACCTATTTATTTCGGGTGTTGGAATGTTCGAACATTGCTTGATATCGGCAGCCAGGCAATCACGGCCAAATCTTTATATGACTACCAGATTGAAGTTGCATGCCTGTCTGAAGTCCGACTGCCCGGCACGGGATCAACGAAGATAATAGTACCGTCTGTAGAATCAACATACTTGATGCATCACAGCGGACCAGTTGACGGGTCCGGACAACACGGTGTAGCCATTCTACTTGGTCCTACGCCGCAGAGAGCCATGCTGGCTTGGAATCCTGTATCACCGAGGATCGCAACGGTCCGACTGAGAGGGAAACCATTTAACATCACAGTGGTAGCCGTCTACGCACCAACCCTCGCAGCTGATTCAGATGTGAAAGATGAGTTCTATGACCAACTGCAAGAGACTATCAACGGAATTTCCAGAGGCGACATACTGTTTGTCGCTGGTGACTGGAACGCACGAACAGGACCTTCTGATTCATCCACCAGACACATACTGGGAAAGTTTGGTCTAGGTGAACGCTGCAAGAACGGAGCACGACTTGTCAGCTTTGCAGATATCAGCCATATGTGCGTTACCAATACGCGTTTCCAACACCCTCGGAAGCATTTGCTCACCTGGTATTCAAATGATGGTCACACAGCCAATCAGATCGACTACATTCTGGTACGGTCGCGTTGGATGTCTTCTGTCGAAGATTGCAGGTCATTCCGAGGAGCTGAAACTGGCAACCGAGGAGGGTCCGACCACACTCTAGTACGTGCCAAATTGAGGCTTCATCTCAAGTCCCGACGGCGCCATCAACCTACGAGACGCCTGAACGTTGCAACCCTAACGGACCCATCCCGTTGTACAGCGCTATCTGCCTCAATCACTGCAAAGTTGACTACCGCTGACGGTGGAACTCATGCCGTAGATAAAACCAATGTGGAGCATCAATGGAATAACTTGAAACTCTCTACTCAGCAAGCTGCGCTTGAAACGCTCGGAACCATCAAAAGTCACCATAAAGACTGGATATCTGAACGCACGTTACGGGCGTCACAAAAAGCAAGAGATGCCCGGATGAATAACGCGCCTAATTATCGCCACCTGAGACGTGAAACCACGAGGTCTGCTCGGGCTGACCGTAAGCAGTACTGGGATGAAATGGCTTCCGCCATGGAATCGGCTGCAAACGTCGGTGATTTCGGGGGTCTCTTCCGTCTTATACGTAAAGCATCCGGTAAGCGCAATGCAGAGACAATTCTACGCAGCGCAACAGGAGACTTGATTTCTGATGTCAATGGCAAAATCGCAAGATGGGTTGAACATTTTTCGCAGTTATTGAACCGACCATACAGTGGCCGCTCCCCACCGCAACCACCTACAACATCTACACCCAGCTACGACGTAGACTGCTCTTCCCCAACTGAGGTTGAGATCGCTACGACCATCCAGCGCATGAAGAACAAGAAATCCCCCGGTGAAGATGGAATTCCTGCAGAGATCTACAAGGCCTGTATAGGCACACTACTGCCATCAACCCATCGACTGTTCTCTTCTATCTGGGAACAGGAAGCATGCCCGTCAGACTTCGGAATGTCAATCCTGCTACCGTTTCCCAAAAAGGGTGATAGATCAAGGTGCGAAAACTACCGTGGTATCAGTCTTCTCAACACCGCATCCAAGCTGTTTGCGTCGATTCTATTGAACCGCTTCTGTAATGAGCGGCATGCCCGTACCCGTCCCAATCAGGGTGGATTCCGCCCAGGCAAAGGCTGTGTTGATCAGATCTTTACTTTACGGCGAGTTTTGGAACATCGCAACGAATTTCAACAACCAACCGTCGCTTGTTTCATTGATTTCCGAGCTGCTTTTGACTCTGTTGATCGCGACTCCCTATGGAACATCATGCTGCTCGACGGAATGCCCATAAAACTCGTCAATCTGATCAAGGCCTACTATGCAGCCACCAAAGCCAGAGTACGTGTTTACGGAGAAGAATCGGATGAATTCAGTCTGCACACAGGGGTTCGACAAGGATGTCCCTTGTCACCCATATTGTTCAATTATGCGGTTGACTGGATTCTGAGCAACGCGCTAACTGGGTTCCGAGGCGTTCAAGTATCAAATAACCTATGGCTGACGGATGTTGATTACGCAGACGATGTTGTTCTCCTTGCTGACAGCTTTGGGAGCATGCAAACCGTTTTGGATCAAGTGGCCCAGTTTTCATCAGCCGTTGGTCTGGAAATCAATGCTGACAAAACGAAAGCCTTCGCCATCGGTGTATCTTCATCTGATGAGCAGCTCACGGTGTACGACAGCCCAATCGAAACAGTCGACGATTTTACGTACCTTGGCTCAAAAATACTTCCAACTGGTCAAGCAAAGAATGAAGTCCGAACACGCATCGACCGTGCCAGACTTGCTTTCTTACAATTGAAGAACTCACTTTGGAGAAGAAGTGAAATCAGCCTCAAAACGAAAATCCGAGTCTACCAGGCTACTGTTCGCCCTGTGCTACTGTATGGCTGTGAGACTTGGCCATTACGTTCTGAGGACTCCAAAAAGCTCGAAGTATTCGACCATTGGTGCCTTAGGTACATCACAAAGACAAAATGGATGGACCGAGTGTCGAACGCATCTGTTCGTCACCAATGCGGTGACATCATGCAACTATCCGTCTGGATCCAACATCGTCGACTTCAATGGTTCGGGCACGTACTACGCAAACCAGAAGACGAACTGGTACGGCAGGTGATGAACCCAGGTCAATGTGCAAACTGGCGCCGCCGCCGAGGTGGGCAACTGAAGACATGGTTTGCAACAATCAAATCGGACGTGGAACTCCTTGGTTTACGCAATGTTTATGGTCCACGTCACTGGGAGCGTCGTTGGCCCTCTTTATGTTCCGAAATGGCTGCCAACCGCCCGGCATGGAGAGGTATAATCCGGGATATCAATGGAGCCGGCTTATCCTCCAAAAGGAGTCAGCCGCAGTAAAGTAGTAAAGTAAGTAAGTAAATCTGCAGACCCGGCTGATCTGTTTCTGACTTTATCTAAGAAAGATGGCAACATAATTTGTAGGATCTTGGCTAATTTTTTCGTGCTATATGAATTGGAGAGACCACGCTGACTGCTTGGAACAGGTCAACCATTATTCCTATCTTCAAAAAGGATAATCGGAATTCGTGCGACAATCATCGTGGTATAAGCCTAACTCCGGTCGTATCTATTTTGTTCGCTTTGATTATCTTACACAGTATCAGCGATTCGCGTCAACTACATATAAGAGAAGAATAAGCCGCATTCCGGCCAGGATTTGGTTTCATAGATGTTTACCTTATGAGAAGTACTTGAACGGCGACCTGTATATTGTCGTTACATAATAGCCGCCTTTCTGGACTTCAATATGTAGATGATTGTGCAAAATTATTCGATAATCAGGTTTCTAATTGAACCATCTTGAATAGATTAACACTCGTTATTTCGTCTTTCGGTATATAATTCGGACCCCACAAATGTAAAGTATTTTTGTAGGATCACCCATCCCTCACTTCAACTCTACGGCTCCAAGGTAAAGATTTGGATATAGCTGACAGGTTGACATGTATTGGTAGCTGTACCAATAACGCATTCATTATGAGAGCCAAGATCAATATGAAAATCGCGAAAGCAAAAGTAGTGATATGATTGTTTATTTTTACACACATTTATATTCACACCGTTCGTATACTAACATGTTTTGCTTTGTCTTTTAGCATGTATATCTGCATTATATGATGAATAAAGCCTAATATTTTAGGCAACTCTTTCTTCTGGTTTTCGACTCAATCTGCCCGTTTGCTGTGCTTGTTACTGTGATTCAGAACAATTTATTCATCATATAACCCAATCATGGAACGCCTACTCAGACCAGAAAGATTTGATGTTGAACCTAGTGCACCAGATGCAGCAAAACAATGGAATCATTGGTATCGTACATTCTGTGGTCTCCTGAAATCAGTCGAATCCATGAATCCGGATAAATTAGACACTCTTATTTCCTACGTCTCTCCTAACGTATATGAACACATCGTTGACTGTGATACGTATGATAATGCTATCAAAACTCTAATGAATCTCTATGTCAGACCGAAAAATGAAGTCTTTGTTCGTCATATACTAGCGACTACTAAACAAGAAAATGGACAAAAATTGGATCAATTTGTTCAGATTCTGAAATCGTTAGCTAGGGAATGCAATTTCAAACCAACTACGGCCGAGGAAAATCGAGACGATGCTCTGCGCGATGCCTTCATTAATGGAATCCAGTCCAATTCAATCAGACAACGTCTCTTAGAACACAACTCACTTAATTTTCAAGCGGCTTTTGATCAAGCACGTGGTCTCGAAATGGCGGAAAAGCAATCATTATCATATCAAAACTGTTTGAATTCTGCACACACTGCAACGGTTCAGCCACTCAGTCCTTCATCAACCTCCGATAAATCTACAGATAATCTTGTTGCTGCTGTTAAACAAAAATGTGACTTTTGTGGGTACGATTATCATTTAAGATGGAAATGTCCGGCCAGAAACGCTTTCTGTAAAAGTTGTGGAAACAAAGGACATTTTCAAAAGGTATGCCGCTCTAAGAATCACCGCCCAGTGGTTTCGACGCTTCATCCTACCATATCTGCAACTGTATTAGCTGCTGCTCCTGATTGTCTCACCAAATGTGTAATAAATCTAGAAGTCAATAACATAAATTGTCATGCTCTCGTTGATACAGGCAGTTCCTGTAGTTATGTTTCAGAAGCCTTCGTTTTGAAAAATAATTGGAAAATTCACTTCTCACGAGAAACAATAACCATGGCGTCTAGCTCATTATCGAGTCATACCAAAGGCCATTGTTTTGTGTCGATTCAATACAAATCATGTGTTTATAAAAATGTCAAGCTATCTATACTTTCTGATCTTTGTACTGACGTACTCCTCGGTCATGACTTCCTTGGATTGCATAAAAGTGTAAATATCTCTTTTGGTGGTCATAAATCGTCATTCACCGTCTGTTTACTGAAACCTGCATCTGTTACGTCCCCGCCTCTTTTCCACCATTTAACTGCTAACTGGAGGCCTATTGCTACGAAATCAAGAAGGTACAATCGAATGGATGAAATATTTATCCGAGATGAAATAAACAGATTAGTTTCTGATGGCATTATCGAACCTTCAACATCCCCGTGGAGAGCACAAGTTCTCGTGGTATCGAATGAGAATCACAAGAAACGTATGGTTGTGGACTACAGCCAAACGGTCAACAAATTCACACTCTTAGACGCCTATCCTTTGCCGAAAATAGACCAAATGGCTGAAACCATTTCAAAATATCATATATTCAGCACTTTGGATCTCAAAAGCACTTACCACCAAATACCTACCCAAGAACATGAAAAGGTATTTACTGCTTTCGAAGCGTGTGGACGCTTGTTTCAATTCCGTCGCATTCCCTTCGGAGTGACGAATGGTGTCTCATGTTTCCAAAGAACTATGGATCATATAATCGCACAGGAACATCTCACAGATACATTTGTCTATGTGGACAATGTGACAGTTTGCGGGAGAGATACGCTTGATCACGAAACAAATCTCAACAAATTTCTTAATGCCGCTAATAAATATGGATTGACCGTAAATGAATCAAAGAGCGTTTTCGCAGCTAAAGAAATTACTCTCCTTGGTTTTCAAATATCGAAGGGAAAAATTAAACCTGATCCTGACCGATTAAAGCCTTTACAAGATCTCCCACCGCCGTCGAATGTGCAATCGCAACAATGAATTGTGGGATTTTTCGCTTATTATTCGCCGTGGATCTCCAACTTCGATAAAATTCACTCACTCGTTCATAATCGAACTTTTCCTTTGCCCGTCTCTGTGAAACAAAATTTCGATGATCTTAAAAAAGAATTAGCCGTAGCAACTCTAGCTTCTATTCGTTGTGATATTCCGTTTGTCGTCGAAACCGATGCTTCGGACGTAGCTATTGCTGCCACTTTGAACCAAGATGGAAGACCCGTGGCGTTTTTCTCTCGGACGTTGACGCCATCTGAAAAACATCACTCAGCTGTTGAAAAAGAAGCCTATGCCGTGGTTGAAGCTATTCGAAAATGGAGGCATTTGCTTTTGGGTAATCATTTCAAACTTGTCACTGATCAAAGATCTGTTTCCTTTATTTTTGGCAATCAAAATCGGGGAAGAGTGAAGAACGATAAAATTTTGCGCTGGAAAATGGAATTATCACCTTACAGCTTCGATGTTGTCTATAGACCCGGAAAAGATAACAAAGCAGCAGATGCACTAAGTCGATCCTGTTGTGGTGCGCTTCTAAATGGACTGGATTTAAAACAAATACATGATTCTCTTTGTCATCCTGGAATTTCTCGTATGCTCCACTTTGTGAAATCTCGTAATTTACCATATTCTATTGATGAAATTCGAAAAATGACCTTGAGTTGTGAAGTGTGCTCTGAAATCAAGCCCAGATTTCCTTCGGCAATTCAAGGCCAATTAATCAAAGCTACCCAACCGTTTGAGCGGTTATCTATGGATTTTAAAGGACCTCTTCCTTCATCAACTCGTAATCGTTATCTACTGACGGTCATCGATGAATATTCTCGATTTCCCTTTGCATTTGCTTGTCCTGACCTTAGCAGTCACACCGTCATACTTCACCTGTGTCAAATATTCGCAATGTTTGGGATGCCTTCGTACATTCACTCAGACAGAGGTTCTTCCTTCATGTCGACCGAGGTACAAAATTTTCTTCGGGAAAAAGGTATAGCTTCGAGTAGAACGACTCCTTATAATCCCAAAGGAAATGGACAGGTAGAAAGAATGAATGGTACCTTATGGAAATCGATCCTTCTCGCTCTCAGATCAAAAAGGCTTTCAGTTGAAAACTGGGAATGCGTGCTGCTGGACGCATTACATTCAATCTGTTCATTATTGTGCACATCTACCAACGAAACCCCTCACGAGCGTCTTTTTCGACACAATAGAAGGTCGACTTTTGGTACCACACTCCCAACCTGGCTTACTGTTCCTGGCAAAGTTTTACTCAAGAAGAATGCTAGAGTTTCTAAATATGACCCCTCTGTGGAAGAAGTTGAACTAATTCATTGCAATCCTAACTATGCGCATGTTCGTTTTTCTGATGGAAGAGAAGATACAGTATCTATCCGTCAATTAGCCCCGAAAGGCTCCGACGCACTGATGAATGAAGCTGGAACTAATATGGGACTCCGTGAAAATGAACCGGTTGTTGCTGATGAACAAACCTCCTATAATGACGATACCGATAATGATAATGTTAAGGCAAATGGTGAATCTACGGATAACTCAAATGCTCGTGACCTATCAGAGAATCTCGAAAACCTTATCAATCAACAACAACGTGTTCATCCTTATAACTTACGAAGTGGAAATGTTTAAATACTATGTTTTCTCAATCCTCTTTGAATTGTTACTATAATAGTCTTGTTCCGACTCTGACACTACGCTACAAATCGCAGTGGAGGAGAATGATATGATTGTTTATTTGTACACACATTTATATTCACACCGTTCGTATACTAACATGTTTTGTTTCGTCTTTTAGCATGTATATCTGCATTATATGATGAATAAAGCCTAATATTTTAGGCAACTCTTTCTTCTGGTTTTCGACTCAATCTGCCCGTTTTCTGTGCTTGTTACTGTGATTCAGAACAAGTAGCTCTCTTCAAATTTCGCCACTTAGGGAGAAACACGAACAGCTCACTCTGCCTTAAAGATCGTATTCACAATAGATTTGTACATGCAGTTTTTTCTACAAAAGCGAAACTTGGTACTTTAGAATCGAAGATGTTATACGCTTATACAATTCGTCAATCGCTGTTTGAGAAGCATAGCTTACAAATATACGTAATTAGGAGTGGCTAAAAAAGTTTTCGATAGACTAACAAATAAGGCTGCATAAACTGCTCTGGCTCGGTAACATTCTCCGTATGTTTTCAATTCGATTGTCCAGTAGAGCACTATTCCCTCAAATAATGCATGATTGGCGTAGAAACAAGATGGGTAGATGCAGACATGACAGATTCAGCCAAAATTTTGTAGTATAGGATCCATTTGTCTACCAGGATCGGTTTTGAATGCGTATAATAATTTTTGATTGGTTATAGTATTGAACCGAGCATGGTGGCGGAAACATAAAATTTTTTTTCTTAATAGAGCAAAATTGACTTCGAGACTTAGTCGTTCTTTATGAAGCTATACAGTTAAAGTCGCAAGCAAACCGTACTGCCGATATCGCTTTGTCTGGAAGATGACTTGACCATAATGGTGTGTGAGAGTTCTAGGTTGTGTGTACCTAGGTAAGTATCTCCATCTAAGTTAGGCCCTTCTTTTCATAAATCACTCCCCAATAATTTTTTTTGCTTATTTTCAATAACTATATATGGATTTTTGAAAAATATTATTTTAATTTTAAAGTTTTATTCGATATACGGTAATATGGCAATGAAGCAAAAATTATTAAACGTTGTTGTACTGCTGTCGGTGATGATGATGATACGTGTCAATAAATAACTAATTAAACAATCATAAATTGCGCGGGTTGTTGTACCAATTCATTAAATCAAGTTTGTGAACTTGAAGTGAACACCAATGCCATTGTATTAAGCTGTCGTTGAACAACCTAAAACTATCTCCAGTCATACTTACTGACGCGTTTCGATCTCCCATGCTAATCATCAGAGTACGACGGCAAACTGACTAGCAAGGACAAAACCGCAAAGCTCGCAAGCTTAATTTGCATAATTGGATATCGCGTTATGGTGTTCCGAAAAAGGTCACTAGTGATCGCGGTAGTCAAGTTATGTCCGAGCTTTTCGTAAGATCCATCAACATCATGGAAACCATTGTATTACATACTAGCGCGTATAATCCACGAGCGAATGGGATGGTAGAAAGGCTACATCGTGCACTAAAAGCTGCATTAAGGTGTACTAGTGGAACAAGCTGGATACACGATCTTCCTATAGTACTACTCGCCATGCGCAACAGATATTGGGCAGAATTGGGTACTTCCATAGCAGAACTGGTTTATGGAGAACCATTAAGGTTGCCTGGAGATCTTCTAATAGAAACTCCAATTAGTCTTGATTGGGCTTCTAATTATGTAGATTGGTTCGTAGGAGCACTTAGAAATAAGATATGTCGTTTAGCTCCGACCAAGACTAGAAAAGCTAAAACCAAATGCTGTGTCCTCTGATCTAAAATCGGCTTCGCATGTGTATATAACTAATGAAAATAGGAAGAACTGCCTAACACCATTTTATAAAGGACCATACAAGGTCAAGAGGATGACTGACAAGAATGTCATCATAGAAATAAATGGCATTGAGGATTGTGTTACATTGGATCGTTGCATTCCCCAGTTTATCAGGATCGACAGTATCACTGAATTAATAGATGCGTCGAATGACCGTTCTATGGGCGAATCTGATGTGTGCAATCCCACCAAGAAGGCACATAATGAAATGCATAATTCAGAAGACGCGTTGTCTAATATAGCAAGATCCTATTCTACTAATTCACAGCATGAAAACTATTTGTCGATACCAGATGATTTTGAAGAACCAGTAAAAACTGAACCGGGCGAGATGACGACTTCAGGGGCGCCATTATGCACAACTCGTTCTGGAAGAGTGCCACGTCAGCCGAAGAACTATGATTACGTCTATTACTAGCCGTCTTTTTTTGAGAAGGTGGTGTATGTGGAGAAAGTTAAATCCACCGCTATCTAATTGATGGAACACTTGTGGCTTGAACCCAAATACAGCTAATATATTCTATAAATTAATTAGTCTCCTAGTCAACGTAGGTATCTTTTATACAGCCTAAACGTTTACATATTCCTTCGAGGCGTTCTTTTGATCAGAAAAAATAATCACGAAACCATAAACGCGTTTGCGGATATTTATTGAGGTCGAACTTTTGTGGAGGAAGTTAAATCCTCCGCCTTATGTAAAATAACATTGACTGATAAATTTAAACCACCATGGCTGATTGTAACGAATTTTATTTAAAAAGAATTTTTTCTTTTTATTTTCCAGAACATTCTTTGTTTAAATACTTGACTTTGAATTGTGCGCCATTTTCAGTTTTTCGAGTGTCTCGCTCCTTGACTGGTCTTGTATATTTTGGTCTGCTGCATTTTAACATTTTTCTCTAGTAAACGAATACATCTCATCAAATATATTACTCCATCAATTGCTTTTGTTCTAATATAATATAATATTGAAAGGAGACGTCCTGGAACAGGTAATTTGATTCTTCTGTTGTTCACGTATATCTCTTTCCAGATTATTTGTTCGGGAGTTAACGCGATCCTACTTTCGCATTCCGATTGCCTAACATTAAGTGTCGATTTAATTGTTATACCATTTAGACATGGAGACCGATATTAAATTTGAGGACACAAGTAGGTTAGTGCAGGATATTGCGGACTTGAATCTAGGAGATGTAAATGGAAATATAAGCATATCAGACTCTACTGTGAATTTTAGGATTTCAAGCGATCTGGCATCTATGGGGCTCTCAGACTCGAATAGGTTAGGGGCCTCAACACCTGTGTATAACCTACTCTTAGAACATAAAGTCATATATAATCAAATAAAGCTTATGTATGTATACTTTTTAACTTAGTTACAAATCTGCGATGATTCAAACTTTAGAATTATGCTAACCTGATATATGCAGAAAAAATTTATAAAATCCGGTGCGCACATTAAATGAAGAAAAGTGTTTAAATATTATGCACGAGTTTTCCTTTCTGTGTACCAACTTAATAGTAAAATAATTTAAAAATAAAACTGAAAAAAAGTCACGATTATTTAGTTAAGGGTAACCTACATAAAATAGCAGTTATATATATATGAAAATGTACAATTAAAATAATGGCATGTTTCAAATAGGTGGTTACACTTTTAAAACATTTTAAAATCTGTGTAACGACACAAATCAATCGCCGACATATTGCGTAAATTAAATTCAAATTTATTTACGTTGCACCAATGAGAAAAGAGCAAAATTGCCGTTTAACCACGTTTAACCACGTTTAACCAATAGTATGCAAGTACACATATTGCATGCTATTTAAGCACGGTAATTTACCATGCAAGTCAGTTGGTCGTATCTGCGTTCTGCCTCGTGTTACACATGTGCGTGCTGTCGGCTGTCAATACCTACGCTGGATATTGATTTGTTTCACCAACAATTGGCAACATTCGTGACTCACCGTGTTGCACTTCAGCCAGCAAGACGAGCCAATTAATGCAGAACTTCAACAAGTTGTCCACACATGATAACAACAGCAGGAACCACAACCAGAGTCCACCCAAGGAACAGAACATCAACTTACATATATATAACTTACGCGAACGCCGCCAAGGCCCTCTTAAGGGCCCCCATATCAGTAACTAATCTCTATTCAGAGCACCTTAACCGAGTTTGTAACGTCGTACGGCATTTACTTGAAGCCGGGGCGTTTACAAAATTGGCGACCGCGCCAGGATATTGATTATTGTTCTGATTTTTTTGGTATAAATAAAATTGACTTCCTTTTTCATCTATTTGGGATAAATAGATTGACATTTGTGTTTTCTTTACCCTGATCGTGGTTTTCTGGGAAATCTGTTGGGTATATATTCGTGGATTTGTGGGGATAATTATAATACATTGTCATCAAAGGCCAACGGGGCCTCTGTTTAACTTTCCTACGTACGAAACGGCACCGTACGTACTCGTCAAACTCAATTACGGATTTTTGGAAGCAATTCAACTGTGGAAGCCTGTTTTTGGGTAAGCGTTTCGTTAAAGTATATTTATATATTTTCATATTGCTTATAAATTTATGCTTTTAAGATCCCGTAAGATTGTTAAAATGTCAGGTCCAATTTTAGATATTGGTGTTCCTGTTTGGGATGGAGATAGTGAGCTATTTTTTTATGCGCGTAGACTCCGCTTTCTCCCCGTTTCCTGATTATGACAGTCATCAAAAACTGTCGAAGGTTTTTGCTAAACTACCTTCTGAATTGCAGCGACGGATTTATCCTAAGCTTGAGGCCATTAGGAAGCTACCTAATCCCATTTTGGGCCTACAAAACGAGGTAGAATCCTTGCTTGGACCCACGGAAACTGAGCAGATAATAAACAAATATGCGCAGTTAGATATGCCAAATCTTGGCCCCATAGAAATACTGAGGGAATTACGGAAACGTTGGTATAAAACCAACATTTCTGACCATGAGGCTAAGGTTGTTTTTATTAACAATCTTCCCCAAACATTAAAACTCTTTGCCAGACAGCTCCCCAACACTCTCTCTATAGATGACTTATCTGAGAGATGTGAGTTAGAATATAGGGTTTTGGAACCCAAAGTGAATCCATCATCCTTTTCTTCACCCCCGCAAGATGATGGAATCTCCTCTTTAGAGAGAACAGTGGCGAACATGGCCAAAGTTCTAGAAGGATTGGCCATTACCAAATCCGAGATAAATCAAGTGAATGCTCGACCAAAATTCGTTTCCAAGTCAAATTATAATGGTAGGCGGCGATCGAGATCTCCGCAATCCTTTAATAAATATGCTCCAAAGAACTGGTGTTATAACCACCAGAAGTTTTTTATGCTTGCCAAGTTTGTCTTTGTCGTTCCGAAGAATTTCCGAATGAGTGTCAATTTCCACAGCTGACGGAGAGGACAACAGACCGCAGGCACAAGGGTGCATCAGCATCGGGAAACGTCTGGCGCAGGAAGTAGAAGACCGTACTTTCTGCACATCAACGGCATCAACGGCGCTACAGGGAAGAAGCCAACTACAATCCGACATCCCTGTCGACTCTTTTCGTCCACGCCGAATTTTTCACATAGAGAACCAAACAGACAATGCCGGTCGCAATCACCAGCCTACTTGTTTGCATGACCCGGCCAAACAGCCAAACGAACTTCTGCACCTTCTTGATTTCAAAACTGGCGAAGAGTTCATCGTAGACACAGGTGCGGCAGTCTCAGTTCTCAAAGGTGATTCAATGGCCGAGATGTCGCTAGGCGTTCTTCTCGCAACAGCTACAGGCGAGCCCATACCAACTTATGGCTGCCAATACCGCACACTCAACATAGGTCTACGACGTGAATTTTCCCACAACTTCATCATTGCCAAGGTCTCACATAATATAATAGGCCTTGATTTCCTTCTAAAATTTCGGCTCATTGTTGATCTTGCCAATCAAAAGATCATCGACCCCTCCACCGGACCTGAACAAAGCTTTTGGACACCTGCCTCCGAGCGTTTGGAATTACAGGTCATTCAGCCAACCCCAGTGCATCATTCAGCAGAGATATCAGCAGCTCTTCGAAAATACAAATCGCTTTTCGATCTTAACAAGTCAGAGTCTACGAGTCTCCAACACGATGCATCATATCGTCACAGAAGGACAACCTATTGCACTCAAGAAGCGACCACTGGCTCCTGCTAAGCTGAAAGCTGCCCAAGAAGAATTCTCAAGGCTTTTGGAAGAGGGAATCATCAGACCATCAAAAAGTTCATGGGCGTCACCACTGCACTTAGCCTGTGGAGACTACCGTAAGCTAAATTCAGTGACAAAATCTGATGCATATCCTATTCCAAATATCAACACTTTACTTGAAAAACTCAACGGCAGCAATTTCTTCTCAGTGATTGACCTCAGACAAGCGTACCATCACATACCGGTAGCACCAGAGGATATCGAGAAAACTGCAGTCATCACTCCATTTGGCCTTTTTGAATATCTTTACATGCCTTTTGGACTCAAGTGTGCTACTCAGACATTTCAAAGATTCATAGACAACATACTTCGCGACGACTCTGCTTATTGTATGTCATATCTCGATGACATTATGGTATTCAGTCCAGATCTAGAATCTCATGCGAAACATCTACGAAATGTCCTCTCACGCTTATCCAACCACGGACTCAAGATCAACTGTGACAAGACGCAGATTGCAACTTCATCCGTCGACTTCTTAGGGCATCGTTTCACGGCCCAAGGTATTCAACCGTTGCCGTCAAAGACGAATTCAATCAAGAATATCAAGTCACCAAGGACTTTGAGCGATTTGCAGAAAATCCTGGGAGTACTAAACTATTATCGCAAGTTCCTTCCAGGCCTTTCAAAACAACTTTATCCTTTGTGCAGGCACCTGCGGAACCGAAAAGGACTTAGCAAGAATTCCATCATTGCTTGGTCATCCGAAGACGAGGAATTACTTCGACTTGCCATCAACTCGTTAGCAAATGCCACAATGCTAACGCATCCAGATTTCGAAAAGCCATTTCTACTGACGACAGATGCTTCTGAATTCGCTATTGGAGCCACTTTGGAACAAGAGATCGACGGAGTTCGGAAGCCTATCAGTTTCTACTCGCGTACTCTCCAACCAGTAGAAACGAGGTACGACACTTTCGGCCGAGAACTTCTCGCCATCCACGGCGCAGTGCGCCATTTTATCAGCATCATTTGCAGTAGCAGATTTGTTGTTTTCACAGATCATGCACCACTAGTAAGCGCACTTCGAAACGGAACTTCATCTATCGCCAAGTACCCTGCCAGAGTGGAAAGACAGCTTTCTCGTCTAAGCGAATGGCAATTTGACGTCTTTTACGTCAGGGGCAAACAGTACTTCATTGCAGATGCCCTGTCCAGGCCAGACGTCTCTCTACAACCTCCTTCGCCGTCACCATTCACTGTCAACTCCGTGGCACTCAGTGAACCTGCACTAACGCCAACTCTCCTGCGAACTGAACAACGCGGTGACATTCACATTCAAAGATCAATAGCCCGTCACCCAACCAAGTTCATATGCCGTCTGTGGGAAGGCTTACCAATTGTTCACTTCACGGGTACGCAGCCCAACAAGCCAGTTCTGCCGACCAGCCTTCAGAGGAAGAGTTTTCGATTCAATTCACTCAATTTCTCACCCAGGAAGCCAAGCGACTGTCCGACTTCTTACAGATCGTTTCTGGGGTCACAGACTTAGGCAGAATGTTAAACGATGGGTCTCAGAGTGTGCAATTTGTCAGAAAAACAAGATCACACGACACACTCGTTCTAAGTTGCAACATTTTCGGTCTACTTCTCGCCTAGCCATCGTCCACATCGACATAGTTCATCTGACAAAGGTTCAAGGTTTCAGCTACCTTCTAACTATGATCGATAGATTTACACGGTGGCCTGCGGCATTACCTCTTGGCACCATTTCTGCAGACGAAGTAACTAACGGTTTTATCTCTGCATGGATATCCAATTATGGTGTTCCCAATGAGGTCATCACGGACAGAGGCACTTGCTTCTCATCTGATCGTTTCAAAACCACCTTGCGGTACATGGGATGCATCTTACGCCAGACGACTGCCTACCATCCCCAAGCTAATGGCATGGTAGAGAGAATGCATAGGGAACTCAAAGCAGCTTTAGCATCCTCGTCCATTAATGGCAACTGGGTCGATGCACTACCTTTAGTTCTGCTGGCCATGCGTTCCCGTACTCGTGAATCCATTAAAACGTCTGCGTCACAACTCTTGTATGGCATGGATCTACGCCTGCCTAGTCAGCTCCCAGGTCTACTACCGGCACAAGATGACCCACAAGACGAAGCTACCCGCCTTCGACTTCATTTCGGTAACATGTCCGAACAGCAGCCGAGACACACGCCTCGTCCAGTCTTCGTTCACCCACAGCTCCACAGCTGCAAGAGAGTACTCGTTCGCAACAATAATGCTGTTGCACCACTACAACCCAAGTATCGCGGTCCTTACCCGATTTTACTAAGACAGCCAAAATACTTCATCATTATGCAAGGCGCTACACCGACATCAGTAAGCATAGACAGGTTGAAACCGTTTATCGAACCACCTATTCCTGAGAGCGTTCAACCTTCTACACACGTCTCAGGCTCCGTCTGCCCACAACCTCAATAACCTGCTTTGTATAACACGTAATTAATTTTTTTTTAAACATTAACATTAACTATAAAATTTTTAAACCTTACGTTATTGTTCGTATTTGTCTCACGTGGCATAACCAACTGTTCTTAGTTTACAATTGTGTAGCATTTTTGAACAGTTCTTTGGTATTATGCCATCTCTGAGGCAATGTTCGTGTACATATTTTTTTATGCAGTTACCTTTTGATTTTAATGTATATATTTTTACATTATAATGTATTTCTCACACATGACATTACACTGCCTATTTTGGTATGACCAGCTACTTAGAGCTAACGCTTTCGTGTAGCAACACTAAGTAGTGATCAGCTTCATATCATGGCACAGGCCACTTTCAATGCATATCTCAACTTTATCTATTTCACAAAGACCACTCTACAAATGTCATGACCACAACGTCGAGCACTCTAGCTCCTTTGGTCGTATACAAACACATTGACAACGATCCAACCTGCTTAGGTTTTTATCTTAAACCTGGCAAATTCAGAGGCGATTTACCTCGAAATCTTCACGCTGCGGCTCCAAACACTTACACTGCTCTGTTTTGCCTCACGTGCTATGACCGTCCACTAGAGCTAACAATTTGTGTAGCAATTCCTAGTGGCTACCTGGCATCATATCATTGTTGAAGCAACCAACAAGCATATTTAAGCCCAGCACTTATGGTTCATCATATCTTTGCTTAACTTGGTTCGAACTCTGTCATGCATTTCTTATCTAGCCTCGCAGAGAGGAATATTTTTTCTTTTTTTTCAGAGAGGAAAGTGTTGTAACGACACAAATCAATCGCCGACATATTGCGTAAATTAAATTCAAATTTATTTACG
Organism: Eudiplozoon nipponicum; assembly: GCA_029291075.1. Classification (NCBI taxonomy): domain Eukaryota; kingdom Metazoa; phylum Platyhelminthes; class Monogenea; order Mazocraeidea; family Diplozoidae; genus Eudiplozoon; species Eudiplozoon nipponicum. The sequence goes on from JAQBSW010001767.1 coordinate 44,697, forward strand.
TTGCACCAATGAGAAAAAAGCAAATTGCCGTTTAACCACGTTTATCCACGTTTAACCAATAGTATGCAAGTACACATATTGCATGCTATTTAAGCACGGTAATTTACCATGCAAGTCAGTTGGTCGTATCTGCGTTCTGCCTCGTGTTACACGTGTGCGTGCTGTCGGCTGTCAATACCTACGCTGGATATTGATTTGTTTCACCAACAATTGGCAACATTCGTGACTCACCGTGTTGCACTTCAGCCAGCAAGACGAGCCAATTAATGCAGAACTTCAACCAAGTTGTCCACACATGATAACAACAGCAGGAACCACAACCAGAGTCCACCCAAGGAACAGAACATCAACTTACATATATATATATAACTTACGCGAACGCCGCCAAGGCCCTCTTAAGGGCCCCCATATCAGTAACTAATCTCTATTCAGAGCACCTTAACCGAGTTTGTAACGTCGTACGGCATTTACTTGAAGCCGGGGCGTTTACATCTGTGTAAACGCCCCGGCTGCAAGTAAATGCCGTGCAACGCTGCAAGATAGTTAAAAGCCGTAGATAAATGAGAGACAGTTACTGCGGGTGGCCCTTATTAGAGCCGGAACTGCGTTGACTGGAAATGCCGAGAAAGTTAGTTAGTGTAGATGCCCTTTGGTCACTACCATAAGAGAGCCCCTGGGATGCGAGGCCCATATAATCCATATATGCGGTAAGATCATCTAGTTTGGAACATTTCAATTTCTCTGAAATTTCTTTTAAACTATATTCCTTAAGTCCACTTGCTAACAACCCTTTATCCTCAATATTTGATAAACCAGCCATAATATTATGATTTAATTTCTTGCAATTTTTAGATTATATTAATTAAGCTTTCCGGGATACGCTGATATCCACAGATTACAGAACGATGCGATGGTGACCTGAAGCAAATTTGAGGTCCATCCCAATAAGTACAATAAATGAAATGAACAATAGATGAAAGTGGATTACAATAATTTATTAACAAAGATATCGGAGATGGAACCACGCAGTATTCCGCTTGTCAAATTTAGCAACTCAGATAAAAAACTCTTTTTAAACATTCAACAAGACAAGTCAAAACATTCGACAATAAGAACAAAAGAAACTTCCAAAAAATTTACAATATTTTTAAAAACACAATATTGTTTTACGAAACCAGCTATAACGTTAAATGTCCAAAAATAAAATTTGATTTATTTTTATATGAGGAGTTAATTGATGTCAAATAATTTAACTAACCTCCACATACACCCTCATGTTTAAGATATTTAACCATTCATTATGAAGTCCTCATTCTTCAGTTTCTTGATGAGTCTTCCAAAACGGGTTTCAACATGTTGTATAGGTACTTCACTAGGATTCATTTTCATATTGCATTGTTTTTTGTTCTCAGTTGTCTCGGTTTTAATCTTTACTTCTTTTTCACATTTGTTTGACTCTGCCTTTTTCTCACACACTTTCGAGTCACATCTCGCCTCAGGCTCTGGATACTTAGATGGATACCGTTTCTCTGTCTCCTCCTCCGTCCATATAAATTGTGGAATGCAGCGATCCAGTGCTACACACTCTACTGTGCTATTTACTTCTATAAATGCTTTTTCATCAGTCATATGGTTAACTTTTAATGGCCCCTTACAGAACGGAGTCAGACAATTCTGTCTGTTCTTGTTAGTTATATATACATGAGATGCCAGCTTTAAATCTGAAGATACATAGCATTTAGACTTTGAACTTCTGGTTTTGGTTGGAGCTAAAGGTCTCCTTTTACCTCTCAATGCTCCAGCAAACCAATCTACTGAACTAGAGGCCCAATCGAGACAACTTGGAGCTTCTATTAGAAGATCTCCAGGTAACCTCAATGGCTCTCCATAAACAAGTTCTGCTATGGATGTTCCTAACTGTGCTCTGTATCTAACAAAACTATGGGCAAATCATGTATCCAACTGGATCCACCAATGCAGCGTAATGCAGCCTTCAGCTCCCTGTGCAGTCTCTCAACCATCCCATTAGCTCTGGGATTATAAGCACATGTGTGTCTTACTTCTATCCCCATTGTATTCAATGATCTGATAAACAGTTCAGACATAAACTGACTACCACGATCAGTAGTTACCCTTACCGGTACACCATATCGCGACACCCAATTATGCAAGAACATAAGTAAGACCTCTTGAGCTGTCATGTCCTTCAGGATTGCTACCTCAAACTGACGACTGAACCGATCGACCATCGTGAGTAAATACTTTTGGCCAGAAAATTTCAGGCATTTCTACTATATCAATATGAACATGCATGAAACGACCCGCTGGTATACCAATCGTTTTAATTTCAGTTTTGGTATGACGCCAAACTTTACAAGTTTGACACCGGGCACATGTCCTTACCCAAGCTCTTATGTCTTTCGACATCTTAGGCCATACATATCTATCAGTGACCATCCTGATAGTTGCCTTAATGGAAGGATGACTGAATTCATGTAGCTGCTGAATTACCTTATACCTTAATTCTAACGGTACATAAGGTCTAGGTTGGCTCCTGGAGATTTCACATAATAACCATTTATCTCCAATCTTCCTGCGTGTATATGTAGGATTCTTTTCCAACACAGCTACTAAAGGATCAAGACCTTGTGCTTCCATCAATTGCTGGACAAAATCATTAGAAGATACAATAGAGCATACGAGTGACTCTGAACGAATCATATCTTCATCTGATACGTCTGGTCTACTGAGAGTGTCTGCCACCACATTATCTTTTCCTGAGATATGACCAATGGTAAAATCAAATTCTGCGAGTCGGGTTATTTGTGAATTCACCCGCCGAGAATAATTTAGCCTATTCGCTTTCCCAAGGATACTCAACAACGGTTTATGATCAGTTAATATCATAAACTGATGTCCATCTAGGTAGTGCTCAAAATGCAACACTGCAGAATAAACTGCTAGTAACTCCTTTCCAAGCGTATCATATCGCTTCTCGCGATCTTGGAGTTTCCGACTATAGAATCCAATCGGCTTGACTATACCATTTTCCCGTTGATGTAACACTGCTCCTATGGCTACATCGGAAGCATCTGTGACCAGCTCAAACGGCTTAGTCCAATCCACAGGTGCTAATGTGGTCATTTGGCTTAACAGATCTTTGGCCCTCTGGAATTTGCCCTTGTCGTCTTGGCTAAAATTAATAGGCCAGGACTTCTTGATCGTGCTCCGTTCACGAACTAAATGTCGAGTTAGCGACCCCAAAATTCCAGCTAAACCTGGTATGAAACGACGATAGTAGCTAATCATGCCCAAAAATCTACGCAATTGGCGTACAGTTCTGGGTTCTGGCACATCCTTGATTGCTTGTACCGTATCTTCCAAGGGCTTGATTCCATCCTTGGAAATGGTGTGTCCAAGAAATTTTACGGTAGAGCAACCAATCCTGCTCTTTTCTGGTTTCACTACCAATGCATAATGTTCCAGCTTAGACAAAACGACGTCCAAGTGCTCCCGGTGTTCCTCCCTAGATTGACTATATATAATGATGTCATCTATATACACTCTAGCAAATGGACAGTCTTGAAGAACTTCCTCCGTCAGACGCTGGAATGTCTGACTTGCATTCTTCAAACCAAAAGGCATACATAAGAATTCATGCGATCCTCCTCCAGGGAATTGCACTGCTGTGAGCGGTATAGATTCTGCCTCCATAGGTACTTGATAGTACGCCTTCTGCAGATCTAACGTTGTATATACCTCATACCCCATTATATCCCTGAGCAAAGTACTCTGGTTCGGTAGAGGATACAAATCACCTTTCGTTACCGAATTCAATAGACGATAGTTACCACAAACCCTCCATTGACCTGGTTCAGGTTTGGGAACAACCACTATTGGATATGCGGGTAGTAGCTTTGCACGGACAGTTTCACAAAGATCCGATTTATCACAATTTCCAATTTTGTTTTGTCTTTGATCGGCATTGGAATATATGAAACTAGCACTCCGTCAAAATTTAGAAAAAAACACTATTGGAGATGCAAAGTTGGAATTTGAACGCCTACAAATTCCTTCTTCTCTCAACCGCTTAAATTCTTCAATAGCAACCTGCTGCTTATGTTGTGCTAACGGTTGAGCCTTCGGCGAACAAGGTAGTGGTTCCACCAACTTGATTTGGTGTTCTATGCCTGTCTTTAAACCCTTGCGCTTAGCATTGAATGGCAGAAACACGGCCAGGTGTTTCTCGATGACATCCACCAAGTCATCGGCGACGACGGGTCTGGGTAGTCTCACTGATCTAACTACTGAGGTCCCAGTCTCAGCATAAGTCACTATCCCAGTGCCTTGTCCAATGGTCCTAGATTTGGGATCTAAAGCGAGATTAAAATGGATCAAAAAGTCCATCCCAATGATGTTATCCTTTATATCAGCGACCAGAAAATTCCACGTAAATGGAGATTTCTGCCCCAATGTCACTGACAATTCTTTAACTCCCTTAACCTCAATTGGACTTCCATTAGCAGCCCATAGTTGATAATCGAATATGGGGCTATCTATTTCCACCACATCGGATCGAACTATGCTCACCTCTGCACCCGTGTCTATTAAGAAGTTTAACCCGCTAAGTTCATCTGTTATAACGAACTTATTGTTGCTATAACCAGCAACCTCTTTAAGATTACCTTCCAGCCGAAATCTAACAGATTTACGGACTGTATTACCGCGCGTTTCTTCTATCGAAGCTTCCGAACCTAACTTCGATGATTTTAGTATGCCTCGAATATGCATACCTTGGAGCCTTGCATGCGCAACCCCTCCCTACGGCTCCTATTAGCGGGGCTCAACTAGTTTTCCGGCAGCTTAGACCAGGCTACAGGAAGACTACTTCCTTTCCATCGGGGACCACCCAACTTTGGAAACGTGCATCCCCCTCCTGACACTTTCCAAACTCGGCATATTTACGATGCGAAATGCACTGCTCGCGTTGTCCTTGAACACCCTCACGCGATTCGCGTCTCCGATACTTGGAATTAGAACTTTGACTCTTAGAATTCACCCTACCGCTGTTGGAACATTCCTTTATGTCTTTATCCAATCCACATCCCTGCGGAGGGTACATAATTCATTCTCTACGGTCATGAGTCTTTCTAAGTCTTTATCTGAGTTGCTTCTCCAGGCGTGAATTTGCTGTTACTGCATGCACCTTAGGTTCCTTCTGGCGATACACTTTGTCCAACCCGTTGAGCTTCTTTGGCTGCTCTAGTTCCAATGTTTCAAAGACATTCAAGGTGGCTCTTAGTCTAGCAGGCAATTCTGCTACAAATATACTGTTCAAAACTTCCTCAGATATATCAAGCCCGATGGATTTTGAAATAAGTCTTTTATAAAATTCAGATTGGAGTTGATTTCACATATTTTCCTGACGTAACAAGTCAGTCATCCGTTCAATCCTCTCGGGTTGATATCGTCCATGAAGTTCTTCAATTAGAAACTAAAATGCATTTGCCGGTTCGTTCTCAGAATCAAATTTCCGGATTCTAAATAGATTCTTTTTTAACGACTCTGGTAAACACCACCAGGCCGAGGCAAATCTTTCTATTGGGTCGGTCATCCTTTTTAATTTAAAATAAAATTTTGCTTCTCCGACCCATTCAGAATGGTTGTCTGATCCGTACATATTAAGCTTAACATTGCTATCCATAGAATTGCGAAAAAGCGATCATCTACATCACATCTTTCCGCATAGAGGATTTTGGCGCAGTCGCCATATTTTTAAGATGCCCTTTGGTCACTAACATAAGAGAGCCTCTGGGATGCCAGGCCCGTATAATCCATATATGGAACACTTAAGTTCCTCTTAACTATCTTTTAAACTACATTCCTTAAGTCCACTTGCTAACTGCTCTGTATCCTCAATATTTGATAAACCAGCCATAATATTATGATTAAATTTCTTGCAATTTTTATATTATATTAATTAAGCTTTCCGGGATACGCTGATATCCACAGATTACAGAAGGATACGATGGTGACTTGAAGTAAATTTGAGATCCCTCCCAATTATGTGTAATAAGAACAATAGATGAAAGTGGATTACAATAATTTATTAGCAAAGATATCGGAGATGGAACCACGCAGTGTTCCGCTTGTGCAATTCAGCAACTCAGATAAAACTATTTTTTTACATTCAACAAGACAAGTCAAAAAGTTCGACAATATGAGCAAAACAAACTTCCAAAAAATTACAATATTTGTTAAAACACAATATTGTTTTACAAAACCAGCTATAACATCAAATGTCCAAAAATAAAATTTGATTTATTCTTATATGAGGAGTTAATTGATGTCCAATAATTTAATTAATCTCCACAGTTAGTGTTGCAGTGTCTAGAAGTAATCCTAGAAATTGGAGGCGGGCTCTAGTTGACTGGATGGTGTTCCTTAGTTGTGAAATCAAAACCAGAGAGGAGAGTTGCTGTGTGAATGCTCAGACATTTCTTGTTGAAGATCTGCGGCAACTCCGTGGTGGCTGACACACATAGAAATCCGATTAATAGATAATCGATCCGTATGACTAGTTGTGCAGCAACAAGAAGATTGGCGTGAATTAGATCCAGGTGACTAGGTGACACAGCGTAATTTATGCAGATCTGGAAGTAAGCGTATATAAACTGACAAGTGTGTAGTGCGCTATTTTCAGTTTTCGAATATCTCGCTACGTGACTGGTATTGTAATTTTGGTCTGCTGCATTTTAACATTTTCCCATAGTAAACGATTACATCATTATCAAATATATTTCTCCATCAATTGCCTTTGTTCTGATATAAGATAACATTGAAGAGGAGCCTTGGAACAGGTATATTTGATTTTATCGTTGGGTCACGTATATATGATAACAGATTATTGCTAATGGAACAGCGTTTCAACTTTCACTTTCCGATTGTCTAACAGTAAGTATCGATTTAATTGTTATCTCATATATTCATGGACACCGATATTAAATTTGAGGACACAAGTAGGTTAGTGCAGGACATAGCGGACTTGAACTTAAGTGACGAAAATAATCATATAAGCCTATCAGACTCTATTGTGAATTTTAGGACTTCCAGCGATCTGGCATATATGGGGCTTACAGACTCGAATAGGTTACGGGCCTCAACACTGTGACGGGTCAAGAACAATTCGCTGACATACTACCTAAATGAGATTCAAATTTAAATTTCGCGGCACCAATTAAAACAAGCCAAATTTGCCGTTAATGAATGGCGTGCGAGCTTTCGTTTTCAACGCTATGTAAGCACTATGCATTTACCATGCTTGTTATTTAGTCAGGTCTGATTCCTGCTGTGCACTACGTTTGCTTGCTGTCACCTGTCACACTTAATTTTTACCTACGCTGACTTCTGCACTTGCTTCACAAGCAAAGTCACCTAGTCATGCCAATCTTGTTGCTGCACGATTAGTGAAACGGAGCAAAATCTATTTATTGGACTTCTACGTGTGCCAGTCACCAAGGTGTTTTCACAGATCTTCAACGAGACAATTCTGAGCCTTCACGCAGCCTTTTGCCTCTGATTTCAACGCTACAAAAGAAGGAACACTAGCTAGTCAACTAGAGCCCGCCTCAACTGTTTAGAATTACTTCTAGACATTGCTACACTACCTAACGTCCTGGGCATTTGCCGTAGAACAAAATTCCGGCCCAAATAAGGGCAATTAAAATGACTTATTCTCAGCCTCCACGGAAACTAAACTGGTTTGTTACGTCATACGGCATTTGCCTGAATATGGGGCGTTCACAAATTGGCAACTGCGCCAGGATCCTGAGGACGTACTATTTGCTAGACTTTTATATAACAAAAATTGGTATAAATACAATCGTCTGTGTTTCTCTTTCATTTTATTATTGTGGGAATACAGTAAATCGAAGTTAGCACATAATAATTTTTTTTACTCTGGTTGTGAATCTTTCTTCAGTCGAGGTCTTGTAGGAATTTGATTTTTTGCAAGGAAGGTTTTCTATCAATTAAAACTTTTTGTTGTGGATTTGACCGCATTTTTCTTGTGCGGGACAATTGATAGCACTCATAGGTCCATTTTCAGATGATGCAATTTTTGGCCTCAATTGATGGGTTCTCAATTGTCTCTTCTTCTTTAAGCCATCAATTAGCTGATTGTCTGAAAATGACGTTGGAACAAGATTTTCCATTGTTCTTCTTCCGAATTTTCGAACCCTAATTTCCAGGTTCATCTTCAGGGTCGACACAATACGCACAGGAGTAAAACACAACTTGTGGCAAATGTGGTATCCTCATTCAAGACAGATATATTTATATTTATTTTAATATCCAAATGTATTTTTAATTGTCTTCCTAATATCCGGTCTTCATACCTAGTCTCTAATACTCAAATGTATACAAAAAACTTAGCCTTGTCCCCCTCCGCGCACACCACCTATAAACATGTGTATTTTACTAAAGTGACATTTTATTGAATAACTATAAGCACACCTAATGGATTGACATACACGCCAATCCATGATGTTTATATTTAATTTCTGTTCCGGACGCATAGAAAGATCAACAAAATTTTGATTTCAATCCTGCAGTAATCCTCACATGCCCCCAGTTTACCTAATCCCATCCAGCTTGCAATCGGTTATAGACCGAGAGAGAGGTTAATAAAACTGTTGAAAGAATGTATAGTATTATTATCGTTTTGACCGAATACGGAGTCTACACTAACTAAATCGCCTCTCAACCAAATACACAATAATACTCATATCCTGTATAAATTAGTTTCTTCATCAAAATATCTGAGTCGAAATCATGTATATATGTATATAATAAATTAGTATTATTATTATAATATATATATATATATATTTAAATTTTATTTACTTAATTATATATATATATATATATATATATATATATATATATATATATATATATATATATATACTAACCTACCAAGAAAAAAGAAAATATGAACTAATTAGAGAAAAAACTAAAATAAGGTCAATGTTGCTCTTGATATTACATTCAATGGACCTTAAATGTATAGAGGAATTCACTGATAAGGCAAGGAATAAAGAAATTCAAAAGGTTAAAAAGAGACATGATAAGAAACTAGTAAACCTGGGAGTCCATAGGCCTGGAAGAAATGTTCCAAACGATTCTTTTGTGTCGAAACGGGTAATAAACTTATCATCTATGGATCTCAAAGATAATGAAATGAGAATACTTAACCTGGGACTGAACACGGCTGTTCCTATAGAATACATACCTAAGAATGATATTATTACTGAGACAGTTAAAATCGCACAATTCCTCCCAGGAAAAGATAAAACTAAATTTGAATTGGATGTTGCCAAATTAGTGTTAGAACATAGGGAGGATAAATGTAAACAGAATTATGACTTAAAAAGATTGAGATCGAATTTGTTATCTAATAAGGTAATATGCCTTAAAGCAGATAAAGGTGGAGCAACAGTGCTAATAAACCAGAAGGACTATGATGATAAGATGTACGTACAATTAAATAATAAAGAAGTTTACCATAAAATAAATAAGGACCCAACGGACAAATTACAAGGCGAGGTTAAAGCTTTAATTAATCAAATGATTGGATCTGGGGAATTGGATTCAGTACTTGGTAAATCATTAATACAAAGAGATTCACTCTCTCCTAGAGTGTATGGTCTAGTAAAAATTCATAAACAAGATAATCCACTTAGGTTAATTGTCAATGTCCAGAATTCTCCAACTTATAAAATGTCCAAATTTCTGTGCCATAGAATAAGAAAATACACCTATTTTCTAGATTATACATTAAAGAATACTTATCACTTTACTGACATTATTAGTAAATATAAATTATTAGAGAATGATAAACTGGCAAGCCTGGATGTGGTATCTATGTATACGAACATTCCGGTACAGGTTGCATTAGAGTGTGTCCAACGTTGTCTAACGGAATACCCTGAAATACTAGAAGGGAGTAAAATGATGTTAAGTAGTATTATGGAAATGTTTAAAATTTGTATGTCCTCTACATACTTTATATTTAGAAATGAATTCTACCTTCAAGTTAAAGGTGTTCCTATGGGACAACCATTATCAGTCCCAGTCGCTAATATCTATATGCATTATTTAGAAAAAATCTCCTACTTAGATCTCCACTCAAACCAAGCTTATATTTAAGATTCCTAGATGACATCTTCCTAATTTGGAATCACGGGGACAAGGAGTTGGAGAATTTTCTCTATTTAGCTTATCAACTGGGAGAGGTAAAATTCACTTTGGAAAAAGAAAACAAAGAAGAATTATCGTTTCTAGATGTAAAATTAAAACGAATGGGTTAGACATTAGAGAAAGATATTTACAGGAAGGATACTTATTCTGGTATACTCCTGAATTATTGCTCTAATCACCCGTTTGGGATGAAAATAGGCATTCTAAAATCTATGATAATAAGAAGTCTTAAAATAGTGGATTTAAAATATAGGGACAAAGAACTGATGAAATTAAAAGAAATATTCAGGATAAATGGTTATCCGGAAAAATTAACTGAGAAGATCATAAAGGAGACATTATTGCGATTTAATAGAAGAATAACCCAGGAGAAACGGGCAAAAGATTTAGATAATCAGAATGAAGATAAGCACAGAACTCTGGTTCTACCAGACTCCAAATTAAGTAGAAAGATTAGGATATTAGCAACGAAATACAACATAAGAACAGTGTTAAGACAATCAATTACAATAGGCAATAAGTTACCGAATCAGAAAGAAAAAATAGAACCGCTCAACACATCAGGGGTTTATGAGATACCTTGTAAAGATTGCAATCTTAGGTATATAGGTGAAACCATGCGTCCAATAAAGGTACGTAGAGGTGAACATAAGACTGCATGCAAATACAGACATGTTCATAGATCGGATCTAGCCAGGCACTCAATGGAGACAGGTCATCAGATAAACTGGGATGGCTGTAAACGGATTGCACTATGTAACCGAAATAGATTAACCAGGTTGATTAGAGAATCAATTGAAATAAAATCAGGAATGAACGTAATGAATATGACATGTGTAGAAAAATCATTAGGCCCAATATTTAATGAAGCCTTCTCGAATGGAAAGAAACGTAGATTGGAGGAATCAGATCTAACAATAAATCCCAATAAGAGACCGCGACTATGCATCTGAGATAAAATAAGGGGAAAAATTAGATGAAGTTAGAAAGAGGTAATTTGGTTACAGTTATATATATATATATATATATATATATATATATATATATATATATATATATATATATGATGAACATTTCGATTTATATAAGATGTGAGAGAAACTCACGTTGTTGCTTATATGTTTATCTAAATATACTTAACAGATATATGTATCTATATTTATATACATATTACGCAGATACATATATATGAATGATTCTAAATATTCATATAAGATGTGGGGGAACTCACATGGTTGCTTAAATGCTTATTTAGATATTCAAAATATATATGTAGAAGAATATTTAGATTTAATATATAAGGTGAGAAGGTTTCACATGGTTGCTTATGTGGATTGATATAGCCATTATGTATATTTATATATACTATATATATATGAGGTGTAGACGTGTAGATATATATATATATATATTGAAGTAAATATACTATACACTTAGGGCGAATTGTATGTTCAACGAACCCATTTAATTGCTTACAGATATATATATATATATATATATATATGTATGCATAAATATATGACTATATATAAACTTTGATATATAAATATTAACAAAAAACTTCTTGACTGATATAATTTATCCGTTGAAGGATTCACAGTGTTGCTTATATGGTATTCATATTGTATATGGGTAAACACGTGTATATATAATATGGATATATAGATATTTATAATAGATGTGGGAAGAACCTACATTGTTGCTGATATACTTATCTATATATGCGTAGATACAACGTGTGGACGTATATATAAATGGATGTTTTTATAAGATGTGGTTTCATATATAATTATAAATAAGTATATAGTTATATATACATACATATTACGCAGAGACATATATATGTAAATATATATACATATATATATATAAAGGATTCTAAATATTCATTTAAGATGTGGGGTGAACTCACATGGTTGCTTAAATGCTTATTTAGATATTCACAAGATATATGTAGGAGATTATTATCAAAAGCGTTTTGACTGATATAATTTATCCGTTGAGGGACTCACAGTGTTGCTTGTATGATATTCATATTATATATATATGGTGTATACACGTATATATGTATATATATATATATGATGGATATATAGATATATATTAAAGATGTAGGAAGAACCCACATGGATGCTTACATGCTTATCTATATATAAATAATATATAGTGAGTTACTTACATGCTTATCTATATATACATAATATATAGCGTGTTGAATTATATATAAATGGATGTTTTTATAAGAAGTGAGTTAGTATATATATATATATATATAATTATAATTAAGTAAATAAAATTTATAATATATATATATATATATAATAATAATACTAATTTATTATATACATATATACATGATTTCGACACAGATATTTTGATGAAGAAACTAATTTATACAGGATATGAGTATTATTGTGTATTTGGTTGAGAGGCGATTTAGTTAGTGTAGACTCCGTATTCGGTCAAAACGATAATAATACTATACATTCTTTCAACAGTTTTATTAACCTCTCTCTCGGTCTATAACCGATTGCAAGCTGGATGGGATTAGGTAAACTGGGGGCATGTGTGGATTACTGCAGGATTGAAATCAAAATTTTGTTGATCTTTCTATGCGTCCGGAACAGAAATTAAATATAAACATCATGGATTGGCGTGTATGTCAATCCATTAGGTGTGCTTATAGTTATTCAATAAAATGTCACTTTAGTAAAATACACATGTTTATAGGTGGTTGTGTGCGCGGAGGGGGACAAGGCTAAGTTTTTTGTATACATTTGAGTATTAGAGACTAGGTATGAAGACCGGATATTAGGAAGACAATTAAAAATACATTTGGATATTAAAATAAATATAAATATATCTGTCTTGAATGAGGATACCACATTTGCCACAAGTTGTGTTTTACTCCTGTGCGTATTGTGTCGACCCTGAAGATGAACCTGGAAATTAGGGTTCGAAAATTCGGAAGAAGAACAATGGAAAATCTTGTTCCAACGTCATTTTCAGACAATCAGCTAATTGATGGCTTAAAGAAGAAGAGACAATTGAGAACCCATCAATTGAGGCCAAAAATTGCATCATCTGAAAATGGACCTATGAGTGCTATCAATTGTCCCGCACAAGAAAAATGCGGTCAAATCCACAACATAAAGGACAGCACTGAGAACAAAAACGGATCGTTTAAAATGTAATTAAAACTTTTATCTTCTACGTATAAACTTTGACAAACTGCAAAAAAACTGGACCCACATCGGTGATCTTGTCATTTTCTTTGTGCCAAACTAGAATACTGTGGACGCCGATTTTTGATTTTGTGAAAGGACATTATTTTTTGACTGTTCCAAACTGGTAAACTGTGCACGCTGATTTGTGATTTTGTTAAGGAACAGATTTCGTCAGTTTTCTTTGTGCATCGAAGCTCATCCATTTATATATATTATTATATATAAATTTATGCTTTTAAGATCCCGTAAGATTGTTAGAATGTCAGGTCCAATTTTAGATATTGATGATATTGTATGGGATAAAGATAGCGAGTTATTCTTTATGCGCATAGACTTTGCATTCTCCCCGTTTCCAGATTATGACAGTCATCAAAAACTATCAATGTTTTTGCTAAACTACCCACAGAATTGCAGCACCGGATTTATCCGAAGCTTGAGGCCATTTGGACTCTACCAAATCCCATTTTGGGCCTCCAAAGTAAAGTAGAATTCTTGTTGGGTCTTACTGAATCTGAAGAGAATAAATAAATATACGCAGTTAGCCATGCGAAACTTTGGCTCCATTGAGATTTTTAGGGAATGGCAGAAACGCTGGTGTAAAACCAATATTTCTGATCTTAAGTCTAAGGTTGTTTATATTTACAATCTTCCCCAATTATTAAAATTGTTTGCCAGACAGCTCCCCAACCCTCTCTTAATATATGACATATCAGAGAAATGCAAATTAGAATTTAGGGTTTTGGAACCCAAGTTAAATTCTTCATACTTTTGTCCTTTCCCGCAGGATGATAGAATCACCATTTTAGAGAGGACAATAATGAACATGGCTAAAGCTTTAGAATGATTAGATATAGAAAAATCCGAGCTGAATCAGGTGAGCGCACGGCCCATTTTTCCACCCAAAACACGAAATAACAGTAGGTGGCGATCTTGATTTCTGCAACCTTTTAATAGATATGCCACAAAGAACTGGTAATATAATCAACAGAATTATTTCTTATTCATGTCGAGTCCGTCTCTGCCGTTCGGAAGAATTTTCCAATGAATACCAATTTCAACAGTCGACGGAAAAAGCCACAGAAAACAGGCGCAGTGGAGCATCAGGTTCGGGAAACATATAGTGCAGAAAGTTGAAGACCGTATTTTCTGCGCATCAACGGCTCCAACGGTGCCACAAGGAAGCAATCTCTTACAATCTGACATTCCCAATGACTATTTTCGTTCACGCCGAATATGCTACATAGACTGCAAAACTGACAATGCCAGTCGCAATGACCAGCCTACTTGTTTACATGACCCGGCCATACAGCCCAACGAAAATATTCATCTTTTTGATTTCAGTACTGGCGAAGTATTCATCGTATACACAGGTGCAGAAGTCTTAATTCTCAAGTGTGATTCAATCGCCGAGATGTCTCTAGGTATTTTACTTGCAACAGCTACAGAGGAGCTCATACCTATTTAAGGCTGCCGGCATCGCACACTCAACATAGATTTACGGCGTAAGTTTACTCACAACTTCATCGTTGCCATGGTCTCACGCAATCTAATAGGCCTTGATTCCATTTTTGAAATTTCGGTTCATTGTTGATCTTGCCAATCAAAGGATCATCGACCTCTACACCGAACATGAGCAAAGTTTTTTTACACTTGTCTTCGAGCGTTTGGAGTTACAAGTCATTCATCCAACCCCAGTGCATCATTCAGCATTGATATCAGCAGCTCTTCGAAACCACAAGTCGCATTTTGATCTCAGCTAGTCGGAGCTACGAGTCTTAAACAAGATGCACCTTATCGTCACAGAAAAACAATCTATTGCATTCAAGAAGCGATTACAGGGTCCTGCTATCGGAAAGCTGCCCAAGAGGAATTTTCAAGGCTGTTGGAAGAGGGAATCACCAGACCATCGAAAAGTTCATGGGCGTCACCGCTGCACTAGGTTTACAAATCAAACGGATCGTACAGGGCCTGCGGAGATTACCACAATTTAAATTCAGTGACAAAATGTTGTGCATATCCTATACCCAATATTAACATCTTACTTGAAAAACTCAACGGCAGCGATTTCTTCTCAGTGATTGACCTCAAACTAGCCTACCACCACATCCCGGTAGTGCCAAAAGATATTCAAAAGAACGCCGTCATCACTCTATTTGGACTTTGCGAATATCTTACATACCTTTTGGATTTATGTGTACTACACAGACATTTCAAAGATTCATAGACAACATACTTTGCGACGACGCCGCTTATTGTATGTCATATCTCGATGACATTATGGAATTCAGTCCAGCCTAAGAATCCCATGCTTAGCATTTACGATACGTCCTCTCACACTTATTCAACCACGGAATCAAGATCAACTGTGACAAGACGCAGATTGCAACTTCATTCGTGAACTTCCTAGGGCATCGAATCACGCCACAAGGTATTCAACCTTTGTCGTCAAAGGCGAATTCAATCAGGAATATCAAGTCACCAAAAACAGTTAGCGAATTGCAAAACATTTTGGGAAATATAAACTACTATCGAAAATACCTTCCCGGCCTTTCAAGACAACTTTATCCTTTGTGTAGGCACCTGCAGAATCGAAAAGGACTTAGCAAGAACTCCATCACTACTTGGTCATCTGAAGACGAGAAATTCCTTTGACTCGCCTTCAAATCGTTAGTAAATGCGACAATGCTAATGGACCCATGATTTTCAACGAGCATTTCTGCTTACGACAGATGCTTCTGAGTTCGCTAATGGAGCCACTTAGGAACAAAAGATCAACGGAGTTCGGAAGCATATCAATTTTTACTCGCGTACTCTACGACCAGCAGGAACAAGATACATCGCTTTCGGTCGAGAACTCCTTGCCATCCACGACGCAGTACGCCATTTTATCAGCATCATTAGCAGCAACAGATTTGTTGTTTTCACAGATTTTGAACCATGAGTTAGCGCATTTTGTAACGTGACTTCAAATGTCGCCTAGTACCCTATCAGAGTAAAAAGACAGCTGTCTCGTCGGCGCAAATGATAATCTGACATCTTTCATGTCAGAAGTGAACAGAACTTCATTGCAGACGCCCATTCTAGGCCAAACACCTTGCAACAACCACATTCGCCGATGCCATTTACAGTCAACTCCGTGACCACCAAAATCTCTGCACTAATGTCATTCCTCCTGCGAACAGAACAGCGCGGTGACACTCACATTCAAAGATAAGCAGCCCGTCACCTCACCAAGTTCGTATGTCTTCTCAGGGAAGGCAGCAACCCAACAAACCAGTGTTGCAGACCAGCCTTCAGAGATTAGTTTTTGACTCAATTCACTTAATTTCTCACCCAGGAAGCAAGGCAACTGTCCGACATCTTACAGATCCTTTCTGGGTTCACAGGCTCAGGTATAACAATAAACGATGTATCTCCGAGTGTGTCATTTGCCAGAAAATGAGATCACACGGCACACTCGTTCTAAGTTGCAACATTTCAAACTATTTCTCGCCTAGCCATCGTCCATAGCAACATAGTTCATCTGACAAAGTTTCGATGTTTCAGCTACCTTTTAATTATGATTGATATATTTACACGATGGCCTTCGGCATTACCGCTTGACACCATTTCTGCAGACGAAGTTACTAACGGTTTTATCTCTGCATGGATATCCCATTATGGTGTTCTCAATGTGGTCATCACTGATAGATGCACTTGCTTCTTATCAGATCGTTTCAAAACCACCTTGAGGTTCATGGGATGCACTTTACGCCAGACGGCTGCCTATCATCCACAATCTAACGGTATGGTAGATAGAACGCATAGGGAACTCAAAGCTGCTTTAGCATTCTCGTCCATTAATGCGAACTGGGTCGAAGCACTACCTTAAGACCTACTGCCATGTGTTCCCGTATTCGTGAATCTATTAAAACGTCTGTGTCACAACTCTTGTATGGCATAGATAGACGCCTGCCTAGTTAGCTCCCACGTCTACTACCCGCACAGGCTGACCAACGAGACAAAGCTACCCGCCTCAGACCTCATTTCGGTAACATGTCTGAACAGTAGCCGAGACATACGCTTCCTCTAGTTTTCGTTCACCCGCAGCTCCACAGCTGCAATAGAGTACTCGTTCGCAACGACGCTGCCGTTGCACCACTACAACCATAATATCGCGGTTCTTAACCGATTTTGCTCAGACAGCCGAATTCTTCATTATCATGCAGTAAGCATAGACAGGTTGAAACCGATTACCGAATCGCCTGATCCTGGAAACATTCAACATTCTACGTGCGTCTCAGGCTCTTTCTGCCTTTAACCTCAACCTAGCAATAGATTGCTTTGCTAACACACCATTGAAAATTTTTGTAACATTAATTTTTCGTCATTCTTCGTATCAAATATTTGATTTTATGTGCACCACTTGCGCCC
The DNA here is from genome assembly GCA_029291075.1 of Eudiplozoon nipponicum. Taxonomy (NCBI): domain Eukaryota; kingdom Metazoa; phylum Platyhelminthes; class Monogenea; order Mazocraeidea; family Diplozoidae; genus Eudiplozoon; species Eudiplozoon nipponicum. The sequence goes on from JAQBSW010001767.1 coordinate 62,597, forward strand.
TATGTCACGCAACTTGACCTTAATGAATCCAAATGATTTATTTACTTTTCACATTCACTTGTCTCACCAGCTGCTCTTAGCTAACAATTGTGTAGCATTTTTAAACAGTTCATTGGTATTATGTCATCTTTGCGACAATGTTCGAGTACACTTTTTGTCGTTTTCATTTGATTTTCATGTATATATTTTCACATTGTACTGTTGTAACGTATGGCTCGCACCTGAGCTCACGCAGCCTATTTTGGTATGACCAGCTACTTAGAGCTAACGTCATTTGTAGCAACACTAAGTAGTTATCGCTTTCATACCATAGTACAGGCCACTTTCAGTGCATATCTCAACTTCATCAGTTGCACAGTGACCACTCAACGAATATCATGACCACAACGTCGAGCACACACTAGCTCCTTTGGTCGTATACAAACACATTGACGGCGATACAGCCTGCCCAGGTTTCAACTTAAACCTGGCCATTTCAGTGGCAATATACCTTGCAATCCTCATGTTTCAGATCTCCAAATCTTATACTACTCTATTTTGCCACACGTGGTATGACCGGCCACTACAGCTAACAACTTGTGCAGCAATTCCTAGTGGTTATTTGGAATCATATCATTGATGAAGCAACCAAAAAACATAATTCAGCCCTGCATTTACGGTACATTTTTTACAGCTATGGGCAGAATAATATATAACAGTTAAATACTGTTTGTATGATTTTAGTAGATATTTGATTACACTAGGGCTGAGAATAAACAATAAAAAGACGAGAGCTTTAAAAATAGGTAACAGAACAAACTTTCATTATGTTTATTTTCATGATGCTGTCATTACTGATGTGTATGAGATTAAACTTATGCAAGAAATAAAGAATATAGGCATAACTATTTAATGTACAGCTTCTGCTGAGAGACATATTGAAAATTTAGTAGGCATTGCCAAGAAAAGATGGGCACTAATAAATCGAAATATCTTATCGAATGACATAAAACTTAAAATGTATATAATATGGTTTAGACCGATACTAGAATATGCTGTCGCTACTTGGAATCCATTAAAAAAGGGTTTGTCCAATAAGATAGAAGCTGTACAAAGAAAAGTTGTGAAACAAATTAGTCCTATCTCCTGCACTATATACGCCTCTAGATTACAGTTTGTGTCATTGCAATCTTTGTGGTTTCGGAGGATGTGCTATTGCATAAAAGTTTTCCATTTGAACCAGTGGACTGGTGCCTATATGACTCCGATAAGAAAGAGTCATGAAGTTGGAACTAGATCTGGACATTTGGCAATATCTCCTCCTTTGGTGGGGAATGTTGCGAGCAAGTTATTCTCTTTCTCGAAAATCTACAAAATTTATAACCAATTGCCAAATGGGCTTAGAGAAATGCCTCCATCTAAGATGTCTTTTAAATTTTTATCTACTGAACTAGAAAAAGTCTACAATCCTGCTGATATTTTTTATTTTGATTATGATAATACTTTCTCATGGTTGAATAAAAGACAAGGATAATTGTTATCGGAAACAGAATTTCTTGAGATTTTTATTTCCATGTTTTGTATTATTAAAATTGAAATGTTATGCATTATATCATCATGTTAGTCAACAATACATACAATCAATTGCTAGTCATGTTTCTCAATTTTTTTGCATAATGTTACACTCGAATTATACCTTAATTTTTCCTATTTTGATGATGTATCTATTATTCCTTACAGCCGAACTTTCTGATATTGATATATTGTACAGTACAACTAGTGAGATATACTTATCTACATGAGACTAATTGCACATTTTATGTGATGTGATAACTTTTTTTATATTGTACATTTTCCAATTTTATTATTTGATGGAACATGTGTGGTTTGAATCCAAATAAAGATAAATTCATTTTATTATATTGTAAAGTATAAAATAGGGTGTTCCGAACTAAAGTGCAACAAATTAGTTCATTTGTGACCAGAAAGGCAGCATGGCGGAAGCACCATTCACATTCGTTTCGTGCTTACTGGCGACTCATCAGTAGGAGCCGGTATTACGCCCTTTAACCACTATATATTTGGTAGAAGAATGTGGAATAATAGGACGGTACAATCTCTTAGTCAAATGTGTAAACCTGTAATAGTGAAGCTAACATAATCTAAAGTCAACGACAGTGCGACTTCAATGATAACTCACACTATATAATATATATACCGAGTCTGTAAAGGATACTAACACTATGGCTATTGTATTAGTAACTGATACATTTTTTGAAATCGATGAGTACCGGATACTAACACTATGGTTTCCGAGTCGGTACATGATACCAACCTGATGGATATAAATTTATGTTAAAGTTCACCCAAATTGAGAATTACAACAATTTCCGAACACCTGTTACTCCAGTTAAACCATACACTCTGGCCTTCATCGATATCAGTTATCACATTTCGCGGTAAGCATGACATCATTCAATTCAATATATTACAGTTACATACTGTTTGTTGCGAAGAGCTAATATATATGCAAGTATGTATTAGGTTTTGCGAACCTAGTAACAAATTAGTTCAGTTGTGATTTCTATTTGTGAACTATAGTATAAATTAATACCCGCTGGGTTATACACGTCGACTTTGAAACCAAGAAAAAGCGAAAATTATGTACATTTTCGCATTATAAAGTTATTTAGTTACGAACAATGTTATAAATGTGTAGCACCACACAGACTCGATATATATATTATATATGAAAATGGCGTTAGTTGTAGTATTGCTCGCAGATTTTGTGCTGATGTTATTATATTATTATATTATAAGATCTTTCACGAATTTGTACCGTCCTATTATTTCACATTCTTCTACCGAAAATATAGTGGTTAAAGGGCGTAATACCGGCTCCTACTGATGAGTCGCCAGTAAGCACGAAACGAATGTGCATGAGATTATACTTTCCGTTCATGCTGCCTTTGGTTTATCCTTCTGGTCACAACTGAACTAATTTGTTACTAGGTTCGCAAAACCTAATACATACTTACATATATATTAGTTCTTCGCAACAAACAGTATTTAACTGTAATATATTGAATTGAATGATGTCTTGCTTACCGCGAAATGTGATAACTGATATCGATGAAGGCCAGAGTGTATGGTTTAACTGGAGTAACAGATGTTCAGAAATTGTTGTAATTCTCAATTTCGGTGAACTTTAGCATAAATTGATATCAATCAGGTTGGTATCATGTATCGACTCGGAAACCATAGTGTTAGTATCATGTACCTTTTCGGTACAATAATGATGGTATCGGTTACTAACACAGTAGCCATAGTGTTAGTATCCTTTACAGACTCGGTATATATATTATATAGTGTGATTTAGCATTGAAGTCGCATTGTCGTTGACTTTAGATTATGTTAGCTTCACTAATACAGGTTTACACATTCGTCTAGGAGATTGTACCGTCCTATTATTCCACATTCTTCTACCGAATATATAGTGGTTAAAGGGCGTAATACCGGCTCCTACTGATGAGTCGCCAGTAAGCAGGAAACGAGTGTGCATGAGATTATACTTTCCGTTCATGCTGCCTTTGGTTTATCCTTCTGGTCACAACTGAACTAATTTGTTACAAGGTTCGCAACACCTAATACATACTTGAATATATATTAGTTCTCCGCAATAAACAGTACTTAACTGTTATATATTGAATTGAATGATGTCATGCTTACCGCGAAATGTGATAACTGATATCGATCAAGGTCAAGGTGTATGGAGTTACTGAAGAAACAGCTGTTCAGAAATTGTTGTAATTCTCAATTTCGGTGAAATATAGCATAAATTGATATCCATCATGTTGGTACCATTTTCCGACTCGGAAACCATAGTGTTAGTACCATGTACCTTTTCGGTACAATAATGTTGGTATCGGTTACTTACACAATAGCCATAATGTTAGTATCCTTTACAGACTCGGTATATATATTATATAGTGTGAGTTAGCATTGAAGTCGCATTGTCGTAGACTATACGATGTTAGCTTCACTATTGCAGGTTTACACATTCGTCTAGGAGATTGTACCGTCCTATTATTCCACATTCTTCTACCAAATATATAGTGGTTAAGGGCGTAATACCGGCTCCTACTGATGAGTCGCCAGTAAGCACGAAACGAATGTGCATGAGATTATACTTTCCGTTCATGCTGCCTTTGGTTTATCCTTCTGGTCACAACTGAACTAATTTGTTACTAGGTTCGCAACACCTAATACATACTAGTATTTTATATTAGTTCTTCGCAAAAAACAGTATTTAACTGTTATATATTGAATTGAATGATGTCATGCTTACCGCGAAATGTGATATCTGATATCGATCAAGGCCAGAGTGTATGGATTTACTGGAGTAACAGGTGTTCAGAAATTGTTGTAATTATCAATTTCGGTGAACTATAGCATAAATTGATATCCATCATGTTGGTACAATGTTCCGACTCGGAAACCATAGTGTTAGTACCATGTACCTTTTCGGAACAATAATGTTGGTATCGGTTACTAACACAATAGCCATAGTGTTAGTATCCTTTACAGACTCGGTATATATATTATATAGTGTGAGTTAGCGTTGAAGTCGCATTGTCGTAGACTTTATATGATGTTAGCTTCACTATTGCAGGTTTACACATTCGTCTAGGAGTTTGTACCGTCCTATTATTCCACATTCTTCACCAAATATATAGTGGTTAAAGGGCGTAATACCGGCTCCTACTGATGAGTCGCCAGTAAGCACGAAACGAATGTGCATGAGATTATACTTTCCGTTCATGCTGTCTATGGTTTATCCTTCTGGTCACAAATGGGCAGAATAATATCCAGTTGCTTAACTGGGTTCGAACTCTGCCCTACATTTCTTGTCGAGCCTCGCCTAGAGAAATATTTTTCTTTTTTAGAGAAGAAATTGATGTAACGGCTCAAGAACAATTCGCCGACACATTGCCTTTATAAAATTCAAATTTAAATTACTCGACACCAATTAAAATAAGCAAAAATTTCCGTTAACAAATGGCTTGCGAGCTTTTGTTTTCAACTCTATATAAGCACGGCGCACTTACCATGCTGGTTATTTAGCCATGTTTGATTCATGCTGGCACTACGTGTGCGTGCTGTCTCCTGTCACACTGACAGTTTACCTACGCTGACTTATGGACTTGCTTCCCAAGCAGAGACACCTAGTCACGCCAATCATTTTGTTGCACAACTAGTGAGATGGGGCAAAATCTATTTATTGGACCTCTACATGTGTCAGTTATCACAGTGTTGTCACAGATCTTCAATTAGACAATTCTGAGTCTTAACACAGCCTCTTGCCTCTGATTTTAACGACATAACAGAAGGAACACTAGCGAGTCAACCAAAGCCAATCTCAAGTGTTTAGAAGTACTTATAGACACTCTTACACCACCTAACTTTCTCGGCATTTGACGGAGAACGCAATTCCGGTCATAATAAGGGCCAATAACAGTACTTATGCTCAGTCTCTACGACACCTAAACTGTTTTGTAACGTCCTACGGCATTTATTTTAAGCTGGGGCGTTTACAGTATATTTTTCAATATTATTTTCTATTTAATGGAACATTTGTGGTTTGAATCCACGTAAAGATATTCTATTTTATTCTATTCTTTTTTATGGTTGACCAATTAGGTGCGACTTTGCATCTATATAAGCGCAATGCAATCACCACCACGCTACTTATGATAGCTGTCGCCTTCTCTGCTGCACTGTATATTTACGCCGAATACTCTACTTGCATCTATCACGCTGTGACATTAATTCGGCTGGACATCAGTTACGCCAATCATATTTCTGCAACGCATCCAGCCATACGTAATCAATAATATATTTATAGGATTTCTACATGTGTCAACCAACTCGGTGTTGCCACAGACCTTAAAAATACTTGTTAAGTCCTTCGTTTAGCATCAAATGCCTCTTACTTTGTCAATTTTATTTGTTCTCCGTGCAATTACACAAATGATCACTAGTCAATGAACAGGAGTCAATGAGCTAGTGTATAGAAGGACTTCTGGACACTCTGTTAATACTAAAAACCTCACGTCATTTGCCGGTGAAGATCTCCTAGTCCCCATTAGAGGCTATCACCTGTAAATGCTCCCTCCATATCTTTATTTTTTCTTTTTATTATCATTACACTACACTCTAAACAGAACGTTACAATGGCAACTGCGTCAGGATTGGATAACTATGCTTCTGTTGCAATTTACTGATCGAAATAGTTGTCATAACACAAATAATTAAACAAATTTTTGAACTACAAAATTTTGACAGGAATTGTTTGTGCACGTCAAACAAACGACGTCATCATATTTAATACACAAATTATTAGACATTTACCATCATACTTAATCTGTGGTACAAGCATTAATATTTCCTATTCAACAAATTCTGTGGTTTAAGCGGTCCGAATTTTCGTCACAGCTACGAACTTCCTGAGCAGAACTCTTTTCTAACATTTCTGTGTTCATAATGCGGTGGCCGATATATAGTACAGTTGACGAATTTAACAGCTGCAGTTGATCCAAAATTATCCGTTCAATCGGTGGATGCCAAATTTGGTAATCAATTTTTTTATTTGTATTGGCATGCATGTTTTAAATTAATTTTTTTTAAACTTTAAGTCCTTCAGTGCATTATTTTTGTTCCCATTTTAGTGAACTGTATGCTCCTTCCAAACATGAATATCTTTAATCCTATGTTAGCTCAGTGTCAAACCGCCAGTCTTACGTCTGATAACGTTAGGCTATCCATATTAGATTTATATATATATATATATTTGAATAAAATATTTAAAAGATACATCATGGACACAGTAAATGCTAATAAAACTGCGGATCAACTGTAGGCGGTTTTGTATCTAATGTAAGAGGTTTGCGGGGTAGCTATCTATTTAGTGATGCTATACCATTCCTACATATGCCTGGTAGCTGCTGTTGAGATCCGTGCTTATGATTAGTCCCCGACCTTTTTCCGATGGGTGATGTGAGAAGGCTAAATCGAATCATCATACGTATATTGTACACAATGTTGCAAAGCAAAAACAAAATTCACTGTTAGTTCAAATTGACCGTGCTCTAGACGGAAACAAAGCGATATATTGTCAACACAAATTTTATCCGTTCACAGTTAAACAAAACGGACCGTGCTATAGACGGCAACAAAACGAAATATTGTCAACACAAGTAACTATCAGGTACACAAACGTCTGAATCGTAATGAATACATGTAAATGATTGAAAATATATGATGATATAAAAAATGTCACTGGTAAATATTGTCACTGATAATTGATGGATAAAAATCGTGTAAAAACAGTCTTGAAAAAACATCACAAATAATTATTCCACTGTTTGCTAGGTTTATAAATTGATTTAGTTATATTAATCCATTGAACTATAGAATTTGTGAAAGTGATTGAAGAACATCTGATGTCCTGATGCGTGAAATCATATCTGAATGCAAAGAAAAACTATCGTACCACATATGCACTATAATCCACCGCATTTTTCCTGCGTATTGCGCGCCGGTGTGTATATTCATTAAACAAAACCCTATTAATTACAATAAAAATTGCAGTTCAAGAATTAAAATTGCAGTTCAAGAAATCTCAATTAAAACTGCTTGAAACTAACAGAGATTGTTTCTAAAATCACAGTTAAGAGAAATATTGTGTAAAAACAGAGTTAGATTATTTGACCTTAAACAGCACTATATTTTTCAAAATTGAACATCGTTCGGTTGTAACGCGGAGCCGCGTGTTACATACACCCCCCAACAATGAAAATTAGTACCCAATGAAGGGGCTAACCTTACAGGGGGTTTTATGGTTCTGCCGTAACGTGTTACCACTGATGTTGGCTGTGTCGACATTGATTCTGGTTCCTCTATATCTCGGGGCGTCGTGCGGCGTCAGTTGGCTCGGTTGTTGGTGAGATGTCGGGCGTCAGTCCGTAGTCAGAAAAACTGTCTGGAGGTGGAATCGTCGTTTCTTCACCGCCTGATAGGTCAACATCGCGGAACAGCGGGTCATTTGGATCAACGTCGGCCGGGGATAGTCTGTGTTTGGAGACAGCTTCAGCTTTGCCATTAATCTCCAAAATGATGTAATTCTGACGTTGATCTAACACACGATAAGGACCGCGCTTCGGTTTGGCTAGAATCCTGTTATCCATATCGTTGTTGACGAAGAACCATTTGCAGCTATCAAAATCTTTGCGTTTGTATATTGGACTATGTTACCGACGTGTAGGACAGATCGGCCGATTCTGAGCGTTTAACTTTAGGTAACTGCGAAGTGGAAACAGAAATGCCGGATCGTTCATCGTTATCGCAGTTTCAGAACGTGATCGGACTAGTTCGCCAGACAGCCGTATACATTCGCTAAATACCATTTAAGCGGAGCTACATTTGATCGGCTCACGAGGTCTTGTACGCATTAATAGGATTACTTTTGGTAAAGCCGCAAGCCAATTTTCTTCTGGATTGGTCTTGAGCGCCGCTTTTAGTTCCCGGTGTGGCTTTTCGACGAAACCATTTGCTCTCGGATTGTGAGCTGCGGTCACGGACTGTTTGACACCATAGTATTTCATTAGGGCTGCGAACTCTTCGCCGAGGAACTGTCCGCCACGATCGGTTGTCACTTCAGCTGGAGCACCAAACCGAGCGAACCAATTGAGCTCTAAAGAATAACTGACAGCGTTTTGCTTCATGTCTGGCAGTGGTATGGCCTCATACCATCGAGTGGTGCGATGCCATATTGACAGTAGATATCGAATATTTTTCACGGCAGGTAAGGTTACCGGATCAACGTGGATGTGTGTGAATCGGACTTTGGGCACTTGGATGACTTGTAGCGCCGTTTTGGTGTGTCTCGTCAATTTGCATTTCTGACATTCTAGACATTGTTTTGACCACTTCTTGACATCTCGCCGCATGCCAGGCCAAAAATACGTTCTGGATAGAATTTCCACTGATGCTTCGCCAGATGGGTGGCTCATTGAATGGTAGACCTCGAAGATCTTGTGACGGAGTTTTTCAGGTATAAACGGCCGAGGGCCCACGCCAGTTATTTCACACTGCAGCAGAGTTCCATCATAATCAAATGTTTTCAGGCGATTGACATCAAATGTCCGAAGTGATGGATCATCTTTCTGAGCTGCTTGCAATTCCTGAGTGCTTATAGGTGATGGATACATGATAGAAGCACAGAGTTCTGCAGGACGGCTTAGGGAGTCTGAGACCACGTTTTCTGATCCTTTGACATGTGTGACTTCATATTCATACTCGTATATTTGTGAAAGTTTTGAGTTGACACGTCGTGAATATAAATACTCTTTCTTTCCTCTGAGCATCGGGAGTAGAGGAAGATGGTCTGTGTAGATCTTGAACTTTCGGCCATCCAGATAGGTGTGGAAGTGTAGGATTGCGAGTAACTCTTTCCCTTATGTATCATATCGCGTCTCACAAGGTTGTGGATTTTGCGAGTAGAAGGCGATAGGCCGGTGTGTGCCATTGATGGACTGTTGAATTACTGCGCCTATGGAAACGTCGAATGCGCCAGTGATCAATTCAAAAGGTTGAGACCAATCAGGAGAATGTAGCATGGTCGCTTTGCATAAGGCCCTTTTGGCATCCTCGTAAGCCTGCATGTCGTCTACGTTGAGCTGAATCAGTTGTGATTTCTTGACAAAACCGTTTTCTGGCACGAGATATTTGTGAAGAGGTGTCAGAATCTCGGCAAGGCAGGGTAAGAATCGAGAATAGTAGTTCATCTTACCCAAGAATCGCCGTAATGCTCGGACGGTGGTTGGAGGCTGTAGATCTTGAATAGCACGAACCTTAGCAGGTATAGGTGTCGTGCCTTTCTCGGAAATTTGATGACCGAGGAATTAAATTGATTTTTATGCAAAGACACATTTGTTGCCATGAAGTCGGAGACCATAATCTGCTAGACGTATGAGTGGAATATCAATATGCTGTATATGTTCGGACATTGAGTTGGAGAATAACAGGATGTCGTCTAAGTAGGAAATTACAAATGGTAGACCATCTAGTATTTCGTCCATAACGCATTGGAAGGTTTGCGAGGCATTCTCGAGACCGAAAGGCATATAATGATATTCGTGAGTGCCACCTCCGGTGAATCTGAGTGCAGTATATGATACGGAGTATTTGTCCATCGGTACTTGATAGTAGGCTTTCACTAGGTCGAGTTTTTAATACACAGCATGACCGATGGCAGATCTGAGTAGGTCAGCTGGATTTGGCAGGATGTACGAATCAGACTGTGTGCAAGAATTCAGAATACGATACTCCCCGCACACCCTGACTGTTGCTGGTTCACTCTTTGTCATTACTACCACAGGTGACGCATAAGGTGGGCTGGATCGTCTACAGATGCTCTGTTGACGTAGCATGGCGAATTCTTGCTCGGCGGCCTTATGTTTGTGTGGTGCCAATGGACGTGCTCGTGGAGGATGAGGAAGTGGTTTCGATAAGATGATACGATGGGCTGTGATGGCACGCTTCCTCTTGAGATCGGGCATGAAGGAGATAGGTTTGAAAATCTCTTCATGACGTTTCAGAACATCGTCCAGTTGTGGTACATGAGGAACTGGAGGAATTAGCTGTATGGATGAGACTGCTTCGGCGCGAGTCGTATGTTTTAGCGCTGATGAAAGCAACTGATTGTCTGCAGTGCGTATCTCTCGTGTTCTTGGACGAATGGTAAGGTCGAAGTGTTCGAGAAAGTCACGTCCAATGATGTTTCTTGTCGTATTGGCAATGATGAAAGGATAATTGAAACATCTTTTTGAGTTGGAGAACGAGATTGTGTGTACTCGTACCCCAAACGTCGCTATGTTGGAGCCATTGGCGCAGGTAAGATTGCTGGTGTCGACTGGGTGGGTAGGTTCGAAATAATTGTGGCGTAGTAAGCTTACATCTGATCCAGTGTCTATGAGAAATAATTCGCCAGAGGTTGCGTCACGGATGAGAAAGGATGTCGATAGTGGCAACTGACGATGGGACTGGTTGCTGGCATTTGGGCGTTTGAAGCATGACTTGACTGGAGCCGTCGCTGTAAATACAATAGTTTGATTGCGCTCTACCGCGAAAGCAACGTGCTTCGAGCCATCAGACGTGGAGCGGCCAACGATCTTGGGGTGATCAGCCTCTACTGCCGCAGAGGAGGCTGACCCCAGCAGTTTTCCGAACCTTCCATGGGCGGATCCTCCTGAGTTGTTGAAGGTGACCGCGCCCACTTGAACGTCGCGTCTGTGCGCGGGAATGTGCAGCCGTTTCTGAGGCAATAGCGTGTGGAGTGGCCATAGCTGCGGTGATTCGGACACCACTCCGCCGGTAACTGTGGAACTGTGGCCCGGCCTCTCGACGTCGACCTCCTGGCGCTATTCCGGGACGGTGGTCGACGCTGGTCACGCCTGCTCTGGTCGCGTCTATTATGGACGGCATCGACTGAGGCCGAATTTGGCCTGACGGTGAGGTTCTCGAGCAGGCTGATGAGGCGCTCATTCGTGACATTTGTTCCGGCTGATGATGCGGTGGATTGGGATTCGGACAGTCGTGAGGTGATGTAACCTTTCTCTGGGGCAGGTGAGCTGTAGTGGTGTTTCTTCCACCACTTGTCTAGACGTGCCGGCAGAACGTCGTCTTGCACTTCGACGGATTCGCGCAGGAACGTGGCCATCTCTTGGAGTGCCGGAGGGAGCTTCTGTATGAATAGTCGCATTAAGATTTCCTTGGGCAGGTTGAATTCCAAGGCTTTCTGCTCCATCTCCCTAAATAGCTCAGAAGGCGTGCGGCTACCTAGGGACATCTGGCTCATCAATTCTGTAAGCCTGTCTTCTCGATCTGGTGTCAAGCGCTGCTTGACGGCGCGTTGCAGGCTCTGCCATGGCTGCGCACATGTTCCCTCAGTGTATTGATGCAGAATATCTTTGAGTCCGCGTCTGAAAGACATTGGGATCGTCTCCCAAGCCCTCAAAAATATTGAGCCCTCGTCTGTTATATTGGACACCTTGGCCAATAAAGTAACATCGTCGACCCACTCGTCAAGGTAGTCTGGATCGAATTGGCATATTTTGTACTGTGTCCATGTGTTGGTGCGGCCTGTTGCTGGGCTCACCACCGGGCTTCCTGCATTTCCTGAACTGGACGTCATCTTATGTGTGTGAGTGTTGTCGAGAATAGATGGCAGTGTTACATCGTCCTCACCCGTCATCGTGCGGCTGTCTTCGAGCATTGTGATCTCGAGAGGGTGTTTTTCTGTGATATGTGTCTTAGAATTTACTTTCCTTCGTGGCATTCATCCAAAGTGCTTGAAGTTCTCAAAATCTAGATGCTGATTAATTCTTTGCTGGCTGTGAGTTCGACGAAACGGGGCACCATTTATGTAGGGGTTTTTTGCTAATGTAAGAGGTTTTGCGGGGTAGCTATCTAGTTCGTGATGCTGTACCATTCCTACATATACCTGGTAGCTGCTGTTGAGATCCGTGCTTATGATTAGTCCCCGACCTTTTTCCGATGGGTGATGTGAGAAGGCTAAGTCGAATCATCATACGTATATTGTACACAATGTTGCAAAGAAATAGAATTCACAGTTAGTCCAAATTGACCGTGCTCTAGACGGCAACAAAACGATATATTGTCAACAAAATTGAATGTCTTATACACAAGTAATTATCAATTCACAGTTAAACAAAACGGACCGTGCTCTAGACGGCAACAAAACGATATATTGTCAACACAAGCAATTATCAATTCACAGTTACACAAACGTCTGAATCGTGATGAATACATGTAAATGATTGAAAATATATGATGATATAAATAAAGTCACTGGTAAATATTGTCACTGATGATTGATGGATAAAAATCGTGTAAAAACAGTCTTGAAAAAAACATCACAAATAATTAATCCACTGTTTGCTAGGTTTTTAAATTATTTAATTATAATAATCCATTGAACTATAGAATTTGTGAATGTGATTGAGGAACATCTGATGTCCTGATGCGTGAAATCATATCTGAATGCAAAGAAAAACTATCGATCCACATATGCACTATAATCCACCGTATGTTCCCTGCGTATTGCGCGCGGGTGTCTATATTAATTAAACAAAACCATATTAATTACAATTAAAATTGCAGTTCAAGAAATCTCAATTAAAACTGCTTGAAACTAACAGAGATTGTTTCTAAAATCACAGTTAAGAGAAATATTGTGTAAAAACAGAGTTAGATTATTTGACCTTAAACAGCACTATATTTGTCAAAATTGAACATCGTTCGGTTGTAACGCGGAGCCGCGTGTTACATACACCCCCCAACAATGAAAATTAGTACACAATGAAGGGGCTAACCTTACAGGGGGTTTTATGGTTCTGCCGTAACGTGTTACCACTGATGTTGGCTGTGTCGACATTGATTCTGGTTCCTCTATATCTCGGGGCGTCGTGCGGCGTCAGTTGGCTCGGTTGTTGGTGAGATGTCGGGCGTCAGTCCGTAGTCAGAAAAACTGTCTGGAGGTGGAATCGTCGTTTCTTCACCGCCTGATAGGTCAACATCGCGGAACAGCGGGTCATTTGGATCAACGTCGGCCGGGGATAGTCTGTGTTTGGAGACAGCTTCAGCTTTGCCATTAATCTCCAAAATGATGTAATTCTGACGTTGATCTAACACACGATAAGGACCGCGCTTCGGTTTGGCTAGAATCCTGTTATCCATATCGTTGTTGACGAAGAACCATTTGCAGCTATCAAAATCTTTGCGTTTGTATATTGGACTATGTTACCGACGTGTAGGACAGATCGGCCGATTCTGAGCGTTTAACTTTAGGTAACTGCGAAGTGGAAACAGAAATGCCGGATCGTTCATCGTTATCGCAGTTTCAGAACGTGATCGGACTAGTTCGCCAGACAGCCGTATACATTCGCTAAATACCATTTAAGCGGAGCTACATTTGATCGGCTCACGAGGTCTTGTACGCATTAATAGTATTACTTTTGGTAAAGCCGCAAGCCAATTTTCTTCTGGATTGGCCTTGAGCGCCGCTTTTAGTTCCCGGTGTGGCTTTTCGACGAAACCATTTGCTCTCGGATTGCGAGCTGTGGTCACGGACTGTTTGACACCATAGTATTTCAGTAGGGCTGCGAACTCTTCGCCGAGGAACTGTCCGCCACGATCGGTTGTCACTTCAGCTGGAGCACCAAACCGAGCGAACCAATTGAGCTCTAAAGAATAACTGACAGCGTTTTGCTTCATGTCTGGCAGTGGTATCGCCTCATACCATCGAGTGGTGCGATCCCATATTGACAGTAGATATCGAATATTTTTCACGGCAGGTAAGGTTACCGGATCAACGTGGATGTGTGTGAACCGCACTTTGGGTACTTGGATGACTTGTAGCGTCGTTTTGGTGTGTCTCGTCAATTTGCATTTCTGACATTCTAGACATTGTTTTGACCACTTCTTGACATCTCGCCGCATGCCAGGCCAAAAATACGTTCTGGATAGAATTTCCACTGATGCTTCGCCAGATGGGTGGCTCATTGAATGGTAGACCTCGAAGATCTTGTGACGGAGTTTTTCAGGTATAAACGGCCGAGGGCCCACGCCAGTTATTTCACACTGCAGCAGAGTTCCATCATAATCAAATGTTTTCAGGCGATTGACATCAAATGTCCGAAGTGATGGATCATCTTTCTGAGCTGCTTGCAATTCCTGAGTGCTTATAGGTGATGGATACAGGATAGAAGCACAGAGTTCTGCAGGACGGCTTAGGGAGTCTGAGACCACGTTTTCTGATCCTTTGACATGTGTGACTTCATATTCATACTCGTATATTTGTGAAAGTTTTGAGTTGACACGTCGTGAATATAAATACTCTTTCTTTCCTCTGAGCATCGGGAGTAGAGGAAGATGGTCTGTGTAGATCTTGAACTTTCGGCCATCCAGATAGGTGTGGAAGTGTAGGATTGCGAGTAACTCTTTCCCTTATGTATCATATCGCGTCTCACAAGGTTGTGGATTTTGCGAGTAGAAGGCGATAGGCCGGTGTGTGCCATTGATGGACTGTTGAATTACTGCGCCTATGGAAACGTCGAATGCGCCAGTGATCAATTCAAAAGGTTGAGACCAATCAGGAGAATGTAGCATGGTCGCTTTGCATAAGGCCCTTTTGGCATCCTCGTAAGCCTGCATGTCGTCTACGTTGAGCTGAATCAGTTGTGATTTCTTGACAAAACCGTTTTCTGGCACGAGATATTTGTGAAGAGGTGTCAGAATCTCGGCAAGGCAGGGTAAGAATCGAGAATAGTAGTTCATCTTGCCCAAGAATCGCCGTAATGCTCGAACGGTGGTTGGAGGCTGTAGATCTTGAATAGCACGAACCTTAGCAGGTATAAGTGTCGTGCCTTTCTCGGAAATTTGATGACCGAGGAATTAAATTGATTTTTATGCAAAGACACATTTGTTGCGATGAAGTCGGAGACCATAATCTGCTAGACGTATGAGTGGAATATCAATATGCTGTATATGTTCGAACATTGAGTTGGAGAATAACAGGATGTCGTCTAAGTAGGAAATTACAAATGGTAGACCATCTAGTATTTCGTCCATAACGCATTGGAAGGTTTGCGAGGCATTCTCGAGACCGAAAGGCATATAATGATATTCGTGAGTGCCACCTCCGGTGAATCTGAGTGCAGTATATGATACGGAGTATTTGTCCATCGGTACTTGATAGTAGGCTTTCACTAGGTCGATTTTTTAATACACAGCATGACCGATGGCAGATCTGAGTAGGTCAGCTGGATTTGGCAGAATGTACGAATCAGACTGTGTGCAAGAATTGAGAATACGATAATCCCCGCACACACTGAATGTTGCTGGTTCACTCTTTGGTATTACTACCACAGGCGACGCATAAGGTGGGCTGGATCGTGTACAGATGCCTTGTTGACGTAGCATGGCGAATTCTTGCTCGGCAGCCTTATGTTTGTGTGGTGCCAATGGACGTGCTCGTAAAGGATGAGGAAGTGGTTTCGATAAGATGATACGATGGGCTGTGATGGCACGTTTCATCTTGAGATCGGGCATTAAGAAGATAGGTTTGAAGATCTCTTCATGTCGTTTCAGAACATCGTCCAGTTGTTGTACATGAGGAACTGGAGGAATTAGCTGTATGGATGAGACTGCTTCGACGCGAGTGGTATGTATTAGCGCTGATGAAAGCAACTGATTTTCTGCAGTGCGTATCTCTCGTGTTCTTGGACGAAAAGTAAGGTCAAAGTGTTCAAAAAAGTCCCGTCAAATGATGTTGTCGTATTGGCAATGATTAAAGTATAATTGAAACATCTTTTTGAGTTGGAGAACGAGATTGTGTGTACTCATACCCCGAACGTCGCTATATTGGAGCCATTGGCGCAGGTAAGATTGCTGATGTCGACTGGTTGGGTAGGTGCGAAATAATTGTGGCGTAGTAAGCTTACATCTGATACAGTGTCTATGGGAAATAATTCGCCAGAGTTTGCATCAGGGATGCGAAAGGATGTCAATAGTGGCAACTGACGATGGGACTGGTTGCTGACATTTGGGCGTTTGAAGAATGACTTGATTGGAGCCGTTGCTTTAAATAAAATAGTTTGATTGCGCTCTAGCGCAAAGCAACGTGCTTCGAGCCATCAGACGTGGAGCGGCGAACGATCTTGGGATGATCAGCCTCTACTGCCTCAGAGGAGGCTAGGCGGATCCTCCTGAGTTGTTGAAGGTGACCGCGTCCGCTTGAACGTCGCGTCTGTGCGCGGGAATGTGCAGCCATTTCTGAGGCAATAGCGTGTGGAGTGACAATAGCTGCGGTAATTCGGTCACCACTCCGCCGGTAACTGTGGAACTGTGGCCTGGCCTCTCGACGTCGACCTCCTGGCGCATTCCCGGAACGGTGGTCGACGCTGATCTCGCTTGCTCTGGTCGCGTCCCTTATGGACGGCATCGACTGAGGCCGAATAAGGCCTGACGGTGAGGTTCTCGAGCAGGCTGATGAGGCGCTCATTTGAGAAATTTGTTCCGGTTGATGATGCGGTGGATTGGGATTTGGACAGTCATGTGGTGATGTAACCTTTCTCTGGGGCAGTTGAGCTGTAGTGGTGTTTCTTCACCACTTGTCTAGACCTGCCGGTAAGAATGTCGTCTTGCACTTCGACGGATTCGCGCAGGAATGTGGCCATATCTTGGAGTGCCGGAGGGTGCTTCTGTATGAATAGTCACATTAAGATTTCCTTGGGTAGGTTGAATTCCAAGGGTTTCTGCTCCATCTCCCTAAATAGCTCAGAAGGCGTGCGGCTACCTAGGGACATCTGGCTCATCAATTCTGTAAGCCTGTCTTCACGATCTGGTGTCAAGCGCTGCTTGACGGCGCGTTGCAGGCTCTGCCATGGCTGCGCACATGTTCCCTCAGTGTATTGATGCAGAATATCATTGAGTCCGGGTCTGAAAGACATTGGGATCGTCTCCCAAGCCCTCAAAAATATTGAAACCTTGTCTGTTATATCGGACACCTTGGCCGATAAAGTAACATCGTCGACCTACTTGTCAAGGTAGTCTGGATCGAATAGGCAAAATTTTGTACTGTGTCCATGTGTTGGTGCGGCCTGTTGCTGGGCTCACCACCGGGCTTCCTGCATTTCCTGAACTGGACGTCATCTTATGTGTGTGAGTGTTGTCGAGAATAGATGGCAGTGTAACATCGTCCTCACCCGTCATCGTGCGGCTGTCTTCGAGCATTGTGATCTCGAGAGGGTGTTTTTCTGTGATATGTGTCTTAGAATTTACTTTCCTTCGTGGCATTCATCCAAAGTGCTTGAAGTTCTCAAAATCTAGATGCTGATTAATTCTTTACTGGCTGTGAGTTCGACGAACTGGGGCACCATTTATGTAGGCGATTTTGTATCTTATGTAAGAGCTTTGCGGGGTAGCTACTTAATTGGTGATGCTATACCATTCCTACATATACCTGGTAGCTGCTGTTGAGATCCGTGCTTATGATTAGTCCCCGACCTTTTTCCGATGGGTGATGTGAGAAGGCTAAGTCGAATCATCATACGTATATTGTACACAATGTTGCAAAGAAAAAATTCACAGTTAGTCCAAATTGACCGTGCTCTAGACGGCAACAAAATGATATATTGTCAACAAAATTGAATGTCTTATACACAAGTAATTATCAATTCACAGTTAAACAAAACGGACCGTGCTCTAGACGGCAACAAAACGATATATTGTCAACACAAGTAATAATCAATTCACAAACGTCTGAATCGTGATGAATACATGTAAATGATTGAAAATATATGATGATATAAATAAAGTCACTGGTAAATATTGTCATTGATGATTGATGGATAAAAATCGTGTAAAAACAGTCTTGAAAAAACATCACAAATAATTAATCCACTGTGTGCTAGGGTTTTAAATTATTTAATTATAATAATCCATTGAACTAGAGAATTTGTGAATGTGTTTGAGGAACATCTGATGTCCTGATGCGTGAAATCATATGTGAATGCAAAGAAAAACTATTGATCCACATGTGCACTATAATCCACTAGATGTTCCCTGCATATTGCTCGCGGGTGTCTATATTAATTAAACAAAACCATATTAATTACAATTAAAATTGCAGTTCAAGAAATCTCAATTAAAACTGCTTGAAACTAACAGAGATTGCTTCTAAAATCACAGTTAAGAGAAATATTGTGTAAAAACAGAGTTAGATTATTTGACCTTAAATAGCACTATATTTGTCAATATTGAACATCGTTCGGGTTGTAACGCGGAGCCGCGTGTTACATACACCCCCAACAATGAAAATTAGTACCCAATGAAGGGGCTAACCTTACAGGGGGTTTTATGGTTCTGCAATTCTGTATGGTTCTGTAATTATCAATTCACAGACGTCTGAATCGTGATTGAAAATATATGATGATATAAATAAAGTCACTGGTAAATATTGTCACTGATAAAAAAAGTCTTGAAAAAACATCACAAATAATTAATTCACTGTTTGCTATGGTTTTAACTTATTTAATTATAATAATCCATTGAACTATAGAATTTGTGAATGTGATTGAGGAACATCTGATGTCCTGATGCGTGAAATCATATCTGAATGTTAAGAAAAACTATCGATCCACATATGCATTATAATACACCGCATGTTCCCTGCGTATTGCGCGCGGTTGTCTATATTTATTAAACAAAACCCTATTAATTACAATTAAAATTGTAGTTCAAGAAATCTCAATTAAAACTGCTTGAAACGAACAGAGATTGTTTCTAATATTACAGTTAAGAGAAATATTGTGTAAAAACAGAGTTAGATTATTTGAACTTAAAGAGCACTATATTTGTCAAAATTGAACATCGTTGGGTTGTAACGCGGAGCCGCGTGTTACACAACACCGTCCAAATCATTACAAATGGCAAACAAGTTCCACTCGATTTTTCAGTCGATCTTATCCAAAGAACGAGTGCTATGATCGCCAAAACTATTTCTACAATTGTCGGAATTGCCTGTACTGTTCGGAGAATTTTCCGAACGGATGCCAATTTCCTCCTATGACTGACCATAAGCATCATCAAAGGAATAACGCATTTTCTACACACAGAAAAGAGATAATTATCATTCACACGCATATTGCTGCACTTTATGTTGATTCCTTTCATCAGTGTAGACTTAACCTCAAAGACAGCGAAATTGTCAATTCCATGCACAATGACCAGACTATATACCTGTATGATCCGCTAAGCAACCCAGTGAATTACTTCATATTCTATATTTTAAAACCGAAGAAGAATTCATCATAGACACAGGTACAGCAATTTTTGATCTCAAAGTTGAATAAATGGCTCAGATGTCCTTAGGAGTTCTACTAAAAACATCTACGGAAGAATGCATTCCAACTTATGGTTACCGGTATCACTCTCTTAACATAAGTTAACTAAGTGAATTTTCTTATAACTTCATCGTCGCCAGGTTCTTGCACAACATAACAAGTCTTGATTTCCTGCTGAAATATCGGCTCGTTATTGATCTTACTATTCAAAAGATAATTGACCTCCCACTCGCCCCAGAACCTTTTGAATTACTAGTCATATAGCCCTCTCCAGTGAATCCGTCGATAGAATTATCGACAGCTCATCGAGAGCATAAGTTGATCAATCTCAGCAGGTCAGAAATACGTGTCTCCAACCCGATGAAACATATCATCAAATCAGGTTAACCTATCACAGTTAAGTAGTAACTTTACATCCAGTTAAACTGAAAGCTGCCAAAGAAGGTTTTTCAAGAATTTGGAAAAGAATATCATCAGACCATCTAATATTTCATGCTCCTCACTTTTACACTTGGTTTTTAAATTGAATGATCCTACAGAACCTGAGGGGATTATTGCAAGCTTAATTCTGTGACCAAAGCCAATGAATATCCCATTCCAAATATAAGCACACGACTAAAAAAATCAGTTGTGGCAATTACGTTTTAGTCATTATCCTCAGACAAGCTTACCACGACATTCCGGTAGCGCCAGAAGATAAAGAATAACCTGCAGTCATCACTCCTTTGAGACTTTTAGAATACCTTTTCATCTTTTTTGTTCTCAAGTGTTTCAGTCAGACATTTCTAGTGTTCATGGACAAAATACCCCGCAATGACGCCGATTACTGTATGTCATATCTTGATGAAATAATGGTTTTTAATTCTTGACATAGATTCACATTCCAAGCATGTAAGTAACGTCCTATCACACTTCTCAGATCAGAGACTTAAGATCAATTGGGAAAAAACACAAATTACAACTTCATCCGTTGATTTCTTAAGGCATCGTATTTCAATTCAAGGTAAACAGCCTTTATCGTCTATGGATAATTCAATGAAGAACATTGCGTCATCATAGCCTTTGAAGGACCTGCAGAAAATATTTGGAGATCTCAACTACTTCTTACCTTCCCTGCCTATCAAAACAACCTTATCCATTATGGAGGCATCTGTGAAATCGAAAAAGACAAAACAGAAACTCCACTATTTCTTGGTCGTTTAATGACGAAGAATTACTTTTAATGCCATCAACTCGTTAGAAAATGCTACAATGCTAACACATCAAGGCTTCCAACGATTATTTTTACTGACAAAAGATAATTCTGAATTTGCTATTAGGGCCTCTTTGGGAAAAGAGATCGACGGATTTCGGGAGCTTATTACTTTTTACTCGCGTAATCTACAACCAAGATATCCTCGCAATTCATGACGCAGTGCGCCACTTCATTAGCATGATATGCTGCAGCAAATTTGTAGTTATTTTAGATCACGTACCATTAGTTAGCGTTCTTCGAAATACGACATCGACCATTGCAAAGTACCCTGCCAGAGTAGAATGACAGCTTTCACGTCTCCGTAAATGACAAATCAACATTTTTCATGTAACACTAATATCATTCACCTTACGAACAGAACAGCGCGGTGGCATTCATATTCAAAGATCAGTAGCTCTTTATCCCACCAAGTTTTTTATGCCGACTCCGGGAAGTTTTACCAGTTTTTAACTTCATGGTTACGCAGCCCCACAAGCCAGTTCTGCTAACCAGCCATCAGAGAAATGTTTTCAACTCTATTTACTTTATTTCTCACTCAAAGATTAAGGCGACTGCTACACTTATTATAGATCGATCTTGGGGTCACAGACTCAGGCAGAACGCTAAGCAAAGTGTCTCCGAGTGTGCTAAATGCCATAATGACAAAATCACATGGCACACATATTCTAAGTTGGAACATTTCCTAACAACGTCACATCTAACCATCGTCCACATTGCCATAATACATCTAATTTAGGTTCAAGGTTTTAGCTCCTTTCAAACTAAGATTGATAGATTCAACCGATGGCCTGCAGCTGTACTTCTTGACACCGTTTCCGAAGATGAAGTCACTAATGGTTTTATTTCTGCATTGATGGCAGACTACGATGTCCCAACGAAGTCCTTATTGGTGGAGGTAAATGCTTCTAATCCGATCGGTTCAAAACTATCTTGCGGCTCATAAGATGCATATTAAGCCAGACTACTGCCTACCTCCTAATCTGTTGACTCTCCGCGATTTGCATTCGCGTGTTTTTGCTCTAGACAATCGGAGTCGCAAAGATACGATTGATCTTTATTTACAAGTACGCATTGATTTTGTATTTGTTTTATCTGGGTGCGGATTTGTCTCTTTCTTCTGATGGCTTCAAAATTGTTTATACTAACCACAGGAAATGAGGCAGGAGCTAATCTTCGTCAACTGGCTACGTTTCGATATGGAGTTTCCCATATAATCATCAGGCCTCTAATCACACACCAACACACACAGTAAACTCGTTCCGAAACAGTTCCATTTATAAGTCAAATGCAATTACATATATAAAAGTTCTACGCCTAATAAAGATATCTGACAATTACGTCTGTCCGTTTTTTCAGTATAAAAATTTAATTTTAATTATAGTAACATCGTAACATTACAGTTATAACACACATTTTTGATACTTTCTCTCATCCTTACAACATTCTGCACACTAGATGAGATTATGTTTACCAGGAATTTGGTATAGCTGTAATTATACTGAGGTAAATGCCGGTCTGCCAATTGTAGTATTTGTATACATATATATGCAAATATATAGTTGTTGAGTGAGTGTTTTTATGTGATTTATGCATATTAATATATAGAGTTTAGTTATTGAGAGAAATTCTTTGTTTAGAACTATTATTGAGTCAAAAATTACTAAAATATAAATAGAACGGTTTCGAAACAAGGTACCCACATTTTCTTAAATAATCTATTGTGATAATCTTCAAGTGTGCGTGTGATTTGAGGCTTGAGAATGGTTTAAGAATGTTCAAACTTAAACGTAGACAATCAACGAAGATTAGATCAGACCTCATATCCTGTGGTTAGTATGAAAGATTTTGAAGCCTTCGGAAGAAATAGACGATACGCACACAGCTAAATAAGACAAAATCGATGCGTACTTAGAAATAGGAATCAATCGGATATTCGCGTAACTGATAGTGCAAAGCAACAACACGCGAACGCAAATCGCGGAAAGTCAATATATGAAGTTCGCACTGCGCACGAAATATTCAAATCATACTTCCCAATCTAACAGTATGGCAGAAATAAAGCAAAGGGAACTCAAAGCAGCTTTAGTATTCTCGTCGATTAATAGCAACTGGGTAAGTGCATTACCTTTAGTACTCAATGCAATGTGTTCCCATACTCGCGAATCTATCCAAACGTCTGCGTCACAAATTCTGTATGGCATGGACCTACGCCTGCTTAGTCAGCTCCCACACACACAGGATGACAAAGAGGTCGCAGTATCTCGCCTTTGTTTTCATTTTAGTAACATGTCATCTATACTTTAATTTTTACCATATTTCTCTATTATGAAACAGATTTTTCCAACGGCATCTACTATCCCATTTGTAATTTAGAAGTTATTATTCAGGCAAATGTAGGATGCCACGGTCTTGCTTGAAAATTAATCTGGGAACCTCTTCATTTCCACTTATCAGCAATATCTGTTTCGTCAGGCCGATGATTTACTTAATGGAGTTTCGAGAGAGGTCGCTTAGCGCAATCACAACAAACACGACCATTTACTCTAGATCCCCCGCTCTCCACTCTCATAAGTTGATCTGGCCTCTGATTTGATCGAATAAATGTGAGAAATATTTCATTATCTGATTGATATCTCTTATGACAAACGTTGTGCTTATGTACTTTGCTCTCACTAAAGACTGTTTAACGAGGAGCCTGAACTGCTCAAATCTCGATAACACTAATTATTGCCAGACAAAGTGAAATAAATAAATGAGTGCACATTGTTACAGCGGAAAATTCAGCGAGAACAAAGCACTACGCCAGTCAACTTAATCCCATCCGAAATTAGAATCGCTTATCATTGATGGAGTAATCCAAAGCAACACCGATCTTTAATCTTAGGCATCCTCGGTGACGCTCTATCCTTCGGCCCTATCGGTCTGCGCACCTCTCGATTTGAAGGGCCTCCAAAAACGGCTAGCACAATCCAAGACCTACTGCGTCGTCGCGGCAGTACCCGCCACTTTACAACTCCCACCAACGGATACTCTGTCCCAATCTCCAGTGCCTGTCCAAAACTCTTACGTCCCGCAAAATATATGACCATAACAATGGTCCAGAAACCATTCAAACGTAGGGACCTCTTGGTTCTTCGAGCTATCGATTTATCCTCTGCAATCTTCTCCTCTTCTTAATTTCCAATATCACCCAGAACTTTGGAAACAGGGCCACAGAACAGGGATTGTCACGAATTGGATCCATACTCACGCCCGCAACTCTGCAACATTTCAGCCAATCGGGCCCTGCGAACTTGCCTTCGTCCTATTTTCAAAATCCTCAACTTCCACACCCATTAGCCAATAGCGGGATTTAGAAAGTCTAGATTGACGATGACCGCTCCATTCTCATTACCAAATATTAAATCAAATTTATCGGCTCTCGTACGCGCTCAGGCCATAGCCGAAAGACTCTGGTACGCTTTTCCTAAACTTCTTTCCCCTGGATCTCTCTTGGCAGTCATGATTAATTGCGGATCACTCACACCCAAAACCGAACAACTGCGGGTATGTTTATTTTCAAAAGAGGTGGATATGTGCTTTGTTGTTGAAACATGGCAATCTTCAAACATAAATTGTAATAATATTTTCCACATCAATGAATACACTATTTTCGAAGTGACAGATCTATTGACTGAGAAGGTAATTTGGCTACCTATGTCTGATCCTGTCTTATATCTACACGTTTGACTACTTCTAAGTCAATGAGACGGGATATTTTTTTCATTTCAGCTAGTGATTGTAGATCAAAGTCTATATGGTTGTGTTGCATATAGGCCACCTAATCACTCTATAATTGACGTCTCTCGCGTAGCCTAAATTCGGTAAAACTTTTTTCACATCCGTTGAATAATTACATCGTTGTGGAAGACCTTAATAATCCTGTGGCTAACTGGCAAAATTTAACATGATCCGCTACTTCTATTCTTTGCTGACAACTTACTGGATAAATTTGTGCAATTACCCACTCGAGTACAAAACCAACTCGACTGCGCCCTTATCTTTAAAAATGTGATCGATGTACAAAATCAGAAGATCTTTTTTAATCTAGACTACTGTCAGGTTTTTTGTATTCCTCTCTTATCTTCTAACTCAAGAGAGAACATTCAAGCATGCAGGCGGATCACTGATTAGGAAGAGTATAGCCGACTATGTGATGTAGTTGATTGAAGAGATTTAAACCTCCTAGACAAACTCTCTTCCTTATTTTCCTATGTCCATAAAGTCCTTTCCTCTTACATTGTGTCTGATGCCTCTATTCAGTACAGAGTTACGACGAACTAGCTGAGTAAACTTATTTAAGACGCGCGACAATCTTGCACGCAATTCTAGATTATGGTACTCGACGCTTGCTCGCGTTCTGCTTTACTGACATATTGATGACCATATAGAAACAATTAATCATCAAATAGACACTTGGCATCAAATAAAGCATTCGGAAAGCTCACAACTTTCTAAAAAAATTATCATCAAAAACCAACTCTTACGTAAGTCCAAAAACACGAAAATAAACTTCATTGATTCGGATGTTTTTAGCTTTGCCGACGACTATCTGAAATATCTTATAAATTATTATTCCATATTCTCTCCAGCTACTAAGTTGCTCAACAATGATGACACTGAGAATCTGCATTGGCTCAAGGTTTCGCCATCCATGGTTGATCAAGCAATCAAAGACTTTAAATCTAAACACTATGTTTAGCAAAATGGTTTCATCGTCGTCATGAGTTCTCTTCTGGATTGTAACCACTTCACTCTGATTGCCTAATTTATCAACAGATGTCTCAAAACTAACTATCTTCCCTTGAGGTGGCTCAACTCGGTGATCTCTCTAATCGCAATAAATGGCATATCTTCGATCTCCTCATTCAAATATCTCCGCCAATAATCTATGGAATCTGGTTTCATAAGAATATTCGACATAATCATCTATAACTTAATCTACACTTTCATTAAATCTTGAAACATTTTCTGCCTCCTTGATAATCATCAAGTTTTCTTAAATGGGCACTCTTCTTAAACCAACTTAGTCAGTGACCTTAAATACTGTTACAATTCCGTTTACAATGTTCATAAAAGCGCTCACCACTTTCTAGTTATCTCAAACGATTTCGATTCAATATCGTACTCGGAAATTAAATCCACTTTATTGAGCAATCATATTTGTGGCAGCGTCTTTAAACGTATCAGTTTTTACCTTCGAAACGTAACACAAATATAAATTCGGAAATGGTTAATTGAGGTCAGCACATATCTGATCTGGAGTCCCCCAGGTTTCAGTAATTGGCTATATAATGTTCAAAATAACACATGCACAGGTTCAGATTGTGAACAACCCGTTAAAGTAGTAAAAATATGAAAATGACATGGTAATAGCATTCAGAAATCCAAACTCTCCCAACTTTTCCTCACCTTTAGGCACTCAGCTAATACCTTCATTACACTCTCATCTTAGCAGTATCCATTTTAAATTAAATCCATATAAGACTCGTTTGATGAAACTAACCTCCAACCCGTTCCATTCTCTCCGACCGCAAAGTGTTCCCTTTATATTGATATGATTGACTACATGAAGCACCTTGGTATGCATTTAAAAAAAATCATTAGAATTCTCCCCAAATTTTAATCAAATTACTTCTGCAACTAACATCATTCAAAGCTTATGTCCTACTTCACGTCTCCTATGCTGGCGAATTTTGCAGCTCTCTCAATTAACTTTCCTTTGCGCCATTGAACAGATTGCTTCTCGATTTTTTAAGCGTGTCTTTCCCCGTAGCCAGAACTATCGAGAGCGCCTGCTCTTTGTAAATCTTCTCTCTCTGTGGTTTACTCCACACTTATGAATCATATCTTAAATTCATAAGATCTCAACTTTCCTTTTGCTGACAAATTTCGTTCATCTGAGTTACCCTAACTTCTCGCGCAACAGTAAGTCTTCAGTTTATTTCAATAATACTCCCAATATATTTAACGGAATCTATCATGTTTCCCACGAAAACCTAATTCCTACCCCAACACTGATTTAAGAAGGCGATTTACCAAATTCTTATGTAAGAACTCTAATTGTAAGCGAAACTGGTTCCTTCTTCATTCGAAATACTCTTTTTATGATTTCCTATCACCGGGCTTCCAACAAGTTTCGGAAAGTTAAGTTATTTACTGCCTAGCGTCCAAATTTTGCAACTCGTTTAGACTCTAAATGTTACATATGAGAAATTAAATATTAATTATTTACTATTTCAGTTTACTGCTTTCAATTGTCTATTATTCTGCCATATTATGGTTTACTAAATGTCTAATTTTATTCCAGCTAAATAGCAGAAATTCGAAAGTCATGACGAAGAAATTTGATCGTCCATGTCGGAAGCTGGTTCTTCATTGCCTTCCAAGTCTTAATTTTATTCAAGTGAAGGCAGTAAATCCTGCGAACGGAACTGATATACTGACTCTTAACAATTTTACTATAGTTCATACTAACCTAGTCAATTCTACATTACAGAAACTCTAAAATTACGACGAGGAAATCAAATGGCCTATGTCTGAAACTAGATCTTTCACCTCTTCTAACTAAGACTAAAATTGGATTAACTGAAGTCAGTAAATACTGCACACGGCACTGAGTTGAGTGAGTAGCTGAGTAATTTCGTTGAAGATCTGCAGTAACTGGCACACTGAAGGGATCAAATATAAATGTTGCTCCGTCTCACTTGTTGTGCAGCAACAAGATAGGCGTGACTGAAATTGCCAATGTGTGTGAAGCAAATCCGACTGACTAGTATGGTAAATTCACCGCCCTTAAATAGTGTTGAAAACGAAAGCTCGCACGCCATTGGTTAACGGCAAATTTCGCTTTTTTTCTCATTGGTGCCGCGTAAATTGAATTTGAATTTCATTTACGCAATATGTCGGCGAATTGTTTTGAGCCGTTACATCACTTTCCTCTCTGAAAAAAAATAAAAATAAATATTCCTCTCGGCGAGGCTTGATAAGAAATACATGGCAGAGTTCGGACCAAGTTAAGCAACTGGTTATTATTCTACCCATAGCTATAAAAAATATACTTTAAATGTTGGGCTGAAGTATGCTTGTTGATTGCTTCAACAATGATATGATGCCAAATAACCACTACGAATTTCTACACAAATTGTGAGCTGTATTGGCTGGTCATACCCACTAAAGCAAAATAAAGCAGTGTAAGGTTTGGGAGCCGTAGCGTGAGGATTTCAAGGTAGATTTTCATTGAAGTTGCCAGGTTTAAGTTAAAACCTGGGCAGGCTGGATCGCCCTCAGTGTGTTTGTATCCTACCAAAGGAGATATTTTGTGCTCGTCGTTGTGGACATGATATTTGAAGAGTGGTCATTGTAAAACTGTTGAAGTTGAGATATGCATTGAAAATGGCCTGTACCATTACATGAAGCTGATAACTACTTAGTATTGCTACCCTAAGGCGTTAGATCTAAGTAGCTGGTCATACTAAAATAGGCAGTGTGAGCTCAGGTGTGAGCCATAAGTTACAATGTAAAATATATACATGAAAATCAAAAAGTAACTTCATAAAAAATATGTACTCGAACATAGCCTCAGAGATGCCATAATACCAAAGAACTGTTCAAAAATGCTACACCATTGTTAGCTAAGAGCCGCTGGTTATACCACGTGTGTCAAGTGAGTGTGAAAAAATTAATATGAATCATGTGGATTCTTAGGTCACCTTGCGTGGCATAGGGCGTAAGTGGTGCCCGTAAGGTTAAAAATTTGATACCTAGAATAACGAAAAATTATTCTTAAAAAATCATCAGTTACCCGTTATGCAAAGCAAGCTATTGCTAAGTTGAGATTGTAGGCTGATTGAGCCTGAGGCGTGTGTAGAATATTGAATGCTCTCAGGATCAGGCGGTTCAATAAACGGTTTCAACCTGTCTATGCTTACTAATGTAAGTGTCGCGCCTTGCATGATAATGAAGTATTTGGGTTATCTGAGCAAAATCGGGTAAGGACAGCGATACTATGGTTGTAGTGGTGCAACAGCAGTGTCGTTGCGAACGAGTACTCTCTGGCAGCTGTAGAGCTGCGGGTGAAAAAAGCTTGGACGAGGCGTATTTCTCGATCCGCTGTTCAGACATGTTACAGAAATGAAGTCGGAGGCTAGTATCTTCGTCTTGTGGGTCATCCTGTGCTGGTATTAGACGTGGGAGCTGACTAGACAGGCGTAGATCCATACCGTACAAGATTTGTTACGCAGATGTTTTAATGTATTCACGCGTGCGGAAACGCATGGAAAGCAGACCTAAAGGTAGTGCATTGACCCGGTTGCCATCAATGAAGGAGGATGTTAAAGCAGCTTTGAGTTCCCTATGCGTTCTCTCTACGATACCGTTAGATTTGGGATGATAGGCAGTCATCTGGCGTTAGGTGCATCCCATGAACCGCAAGGTGGTTTTGAATCGATCCGATGAAAAGTTGGTGCCTCTGTCAGGGGTGACCTCGTTGGGAACACTATTATTGGATATCCATGCAGAGATAAAACCGTTAATTATTTCGTCTGCTGAAATGGTGCCAAGAGGTAATGCCGCAGGCCATTGTGTTAGTCTATCAATCATAGTTGGAAGGTAGCTGAATCCTTGAACCTTTGTCAGATGAACTTTGTCGCTTTGGACGATGGCTAGGCGAGAAGTAATTCGGAAATGTTGCAAGTTAGAACGAGTGCGTCGTGTGATCTTGCTTTTTGGCAAATGGCACACTCGGAGACACATCGTTTAGTGTTCTGCCTGAGCCTATGAACCCGGATATGATCTGTAAGAAGTCGGAGAGTCGCTTTGCTTCCTGAGTTAGAAACTGAGTGAATTGAGTCGAGAACTTTTCTCTGAAGTCTGGTCGGCAGAAGTGGCTTGTTGGGCTGCGTACCAGTGAAGCAAACAATTGGTAAGCCTTCCTAGAGACGGTATATGAACTTGGTGGGGTGACAGGCTACTGATCTTTGAATGTGAATGTCACCGCGCTGTAACGTTTGCAAGAGGGATGGCGTTAGTGAAGTTTCACTGGGTGTCACGGAGTTGACAGTGAATGGCGACGGCAAAGGTGGTTTTAACGAGACGTCTGGCCAGGAAAGGGCGTCTGCAATGAAGGTTTATTCGCTTAGACGTAAAAGCAGCCTTTCCACTCTGGCAGAGTACTTGGCGTTAGTTAAAGTCGTGTTTCGAAGTGCGCTAACTAATGGTACATGATCTGTGTAAACAACAAATCCGCTGCTGCCAATGATGCTAATGAAATAGCTTACGGCGTCGTGGATGGCGAGGAGTTCTCGACGGAAAGTGTCGTATCTCGTTTCTACTGGTTGGAGAGTACGCGAGTAGAAACTGATATGCTTCCGAACTCTGAAATCTCTTGTTCTAAAGTGGCTCCAATAGAGAATTCAGAAGCATCTGTCATGAGTAGAAATGGTCGTTGAAAATCAGCATGCGTTAGTTTTATAGCATTTGGTAAAAAGGTGATGGCGAGTCGAAGTAATTCCGCGTCTTCAGATGACCAAGTAGTGATAGAATTCTTGCTAAGTCCTTTTCAATTCTACAGGTGCCTTCCCAAATGCCGGGAAGGAACATGCGATAGCAGTATAGGACTCCCAAACTTTTCTGCAACACGCTAACAGTCATCGGTGACTTAATATTCCTGATTGAATTCGTCTTTGAGGGCAAAGGTTAAATACATTGTGGCGAGATAAGATGCCCTATGAATTCCACGGATGTAGTTGCAATCTGCGTCTCGCCACAGTTGATTTTGAGTCCGTGGTTGAATAAGTGTGAGAGGACATTTCGTAAATGCTTGGTATGAGATTCTAAGTCTGAATTGAATACCATTATGTCATCGTGATATGACATACAGAAAGCGGCGTCGTCGAGAAATAGGTTGACCATGAATCTTTGACATGCCTGTGTAACACACTTAATTCAAAAATACATGTAAAGATATTCGCGTAGGTCAAATAGAGTGATGACCGCCAACTTTTCAATATCTTTTGTCGCTACCGGAATGTGATGGTAGGCTTGCCTGAAGTCAATCACAGAAAAGAAATTGCTTCCGTTGAGTTTTTTTAAATAAGGTGTTAATATTGGGAATATGATATGCATCAGATTTTGTTACTGAACTTAACTTGCGGTAATCTCTGCAGGCTCTCTACGATCCGTTTGGTATGGAGACTAAATGCAGTGGTGACGCCCATGAACTATTTGATCGTCTGATGATTCCCCCTTCCAACAACCTTGAAAATTCCTCTTGGGCACCTTTAAGTTTAGCAGGGGCCAATGGTCGCTTCTTGAATGCAATAGGTTGTCCTTTTGTGACAATATGGTGCATTGTGTTAGAGACTCGTAGCTCTGACTTGCTGAGATCGAAAATCGACTTACATTCTCGAAAAGCTGCTGATATCTCTGCTGAATGATGCACTGGGGTTGGCTGAATGAGCTGTAACTCCAAACGCTTGGAGGCAAGTGTCCGAAATCTTTGCTCAAGTCCGCTTGAGAGGTCGATGATCTTTTGATTGGCAAGATCAACAATGAGCCGAAATTTCAAAAGGAAATCAAGGCCTATTATATTGTGTGAGACCTTGGCGACGATGAAGTTGTGATTAAATTCACGCCGTAAACCTATTTTGAGTGTGCGAAACCGGCTGCCATAAATTGGTATGGGCTTCCCTGTAGCTGTTACGAGTAGAACGCCTATCGACATCTCGGCTTTGAATCACCATTGAGAACTGAGACTGTTACATCTGTGTCTACTATGAATTCTTCGCCAGTTCTGAAATCAAGAAGATGCAGTTCGTTGGGCTGTTTGGCCGGGTCATGCAAACAAGTATGCTGGTGATTGCGATTAACATTATCAGTTTGGCTATGTATGTAGCATATTCGGCGCAGACGAAAAAAGTCAATTGGAATGTCCGATTTTAAGTGATTTCATCCTTGTGGCGCCGTTGATGATGTTGATGCGCAGAAAGTACGGTCTTCTACTTTCTGTACCATACGTTTCCCGATCCTGATGCTCAAATGCGCCTGTCTTCTGCAATCTTTCCTATGAACTGTAGAAATTGGCAATCATTCAGAAATTCTTCTAAACGGCAGTGACAGACTTGACATGAATAAAAAACTTCTAGTGATTTTAGCACCATTTCTTTGGGGCATACCTTTTAAAGGATTGCGGGAATCTCGATCGCTGCCTACAGTTGTAATGTGTTTTGGGCGTAAAATTTGGTCAAGTTTCACCTGATTTAGCTCGGATTTCCCGATGGCCAATGTTTCTAGAACTTTAGCCATGTTTGCTATTGTCCTATCCAAAGAGGAGATTCTATCATCCTGTGGGGAAGGACAAAAGTAAGACGAATTTAACTTAGGTTCCAAAACCCTAAATTCTAACTCGCATCTCTCTGATAAGTCATCTATAGAAGTAGTGTTGGGGAGCTGTCTGGCGAACAATTTTAGTGACTGTGGAGGATTGTTAATAAATCAACCTTAGCCTCATGATCAGAAATATTGGTTTTAAACCAAAGTTTCCGCAGTTCCCTAAATATCTCAATGGGGCTAAGATTTGGCATGTCTAACTGCGCATATTTATTAATTAACTGCTCAGTTTCTGTGGGATATAGCAAAGATTCTACTTCATTTTGGAAGCCCAAAATGTGGTTTGGTAGTTTACGAATGGCCACAAGCTTGCGATAAATCTGTCGCTGCAATTCTGAAGGTAGTTTAGCAAAAGCATTTGACAATTATTGATGACTGTCATAATTTATGAACGGGGAGAAAACCGAGACAACTCACATAAAGAATAGTTTGCTATCTCAATACCAAACAGGAAAATCAATATCTAAACTTAAACCTGACATTCTAACAATCTTACGGAATCTTAAATTCATAAATTTATAAGCAAGATGAAAATATATAAAAAGACTTTAAACGAAACGTTTACCCACTAACAGCTTCCACAGTTCAAACAGGATCGTCCGCAGTTGAATTTGTCGCGAGATGAGCGCAGAACACAGATGAAATTAGTTCCTTCACAAAACACGTCAGTTCTACACTTTCGTACAGTCAATGTTCGTTCACAGATCACCAAGATGTACAGTCATGTACATAGGAATATTATTGAATAGAAAACATTCCTTCTATAAATATATACCCAACAAAATTTTTCAGAATACCTCGACTTTAGAGAGAATGACAACGAGAGTAAAACGTATACGCAAATGTTATTTTATTGTAATTCCAAATAATAACAAAGAAACACCCGATTGTATTAAAACCAAAAGTTTTCTGATGATTAAAAAACAGTACAGTACTCACTATCCTGGCGCGATCGTCAATTTTGTAAACCCCCAGCTTTAAGTAAATGCCGTACGACGTTAAATAGTCAGTTTTGGTGCCAGGATGGCTGAGTTAGTACTGTTAGGGGGCCCTTATTAGGACCGGTATTGCATTCTCCGGCAAATGCCGAGAAAGTCAGTTAGTGTAGCAGTGTCTAGATATGCTCCTTGACACTTGAGACCAGCTCTGGTTGACTGGGTTGTTGTTCCTTCTGTTGTGGCGTTGACATCAGTGTTGAGTGAGTAGCTGAGAAGTCTCGTTGAAGATCTGGAGTAACTGGCATACTGAAGGGATCAAATATAAATAATGCTCCGTCTCACTATTTGTGCAGCAACAAGATTGGCGTGACTGAAATTGAGATTGTGTGTGAAGCAAGTCCAACAATCAGCGTAGGTTACGGTAGTAGAAAGCACGTACACATAACGCACAGCAGAAGGCAAACGCGACAACTGACTAGTATGATAAATTCAACGTGCTTAAATAGTTTTGAAAACGAAAAAACGCACGGCATTGGTTAGCGGCAAATTTTGCTTGTTTCTCATTGGTGCCGCGTAAATTAATTTGAATTTCATTTACGCAATATGTCGGCGAATTGTTTTGAGCCGTTATATATCAAAAGAATCGTAGGTTTTTCTAGTTCAGTACATTATTATTTTAAAGACATTTTAGATAGAGGCGTTTCTCTTAGCCCTTTAAGCAATTGATTGTTTCTTTTTTTAATTTCAAAAAAGAATATATCCCGAAATGATTTTCATCAAAATAGGCAGTGCCAAGAAAAGATGGGCACTAATAAATAGAAATATCTTATCATATGACATAAAGATTAGAATGTATATAATATGGATTAGACTGATACTAGAATATGCTGCCGCTACTTGGAATCCATTAAAAAGGGCTTGTCCAATAAGATAGAAGCTGTACAATGAAAAGTTGTGAAACAAATTAGTCCTATCTCCTGCACTATATACGCCACTAGATTACAGTTTGTATCACTGCAAACTTTATCATTTCGGAGGAAGTTCTATTGCATAAAAGTATTCCACTTGACCCAGTGGACTGGTGCCTATATGAATCCAATGAGAAAGTGTCATGAAGTTATAACTAGATCTGGAAGTTTGGCAATATCTCCTCCTTTGGTGGGGAATTGTGCGAGCAGTTTATCCTCTTTTTCAAAAATCTACAAAATTTATAAGCAATTGCCAAAGTGGCTTAGAGAAACGCCTCCATTTAAGATGTCTTTTAAATCTTTATCTACTGAACTATAAAAAGCCTATAATCCTGCTGATATTTTTAATTGTGTTTAGGATAATTCTTTCTCGTGGTTGAATAAAAGACAAGGATAATTGTTATCAGCAACATAATTTCTTGAATTTTTTTATCTCCAAGTTTTGTATTATTAAAATTGGAATGTTATGCATTATATCATCATGTTAACCAACAATACATACAATATATTGCTAGTCATGGTTCTCAATTTTTTGCATAATTTTACACTCGAATTATACCTTAATTTTTCCTATTTTTGATGATGAATCTATTACACTTTACAGCCGAACATTCTGATGTTGATATATTGTACAGTACAGATTTTTGGCAAAACTCACGGCGCGTGGTTTGAAATGGCTCCGATTTTGTCGCATACCGATATTGAGAAAATCGTTTCGGACCTTCAGAACTCTGTGAAGGTGCTGAAGGATGAGAACAATCGTATTAAGAATAGAATGTCAAAACTGGAAACAGACGTTGATGCGTATACGGCGAAATTGGAATTAGCGGAAAAGAAAAATGAAACTTTAAGCGCGCAAATTGTTGAATTGACAGAAGCGTTACATATGAAGTTAGATAAATTACAGATTGATGTACAGCCATGGGTTGAGTTGGCTGAAATAAAAGTGGAATAAAACATCAGGGGAAGAAATAATAAACATATAAGCGAATGAAGTATCAGCGCGGATTAGCGAACAAGAACAGCTGATTTTATTTAATCATGATGAAAATGCTTGATGTAAAAGATGTCGAGAAATTAAACGTCCTGATCAAGGATGAGACGCATGCTGACATCGCTAAATGTTTCAGGGTTGGTAAACGATCCAATCGTCCAAGACCGGTGGTTATAAAGTTATCAAAGAGGCCAACAAATATGCAGATCGAGGCCATCAATAAAATGAAAGGTGAGAATCCGAATTTTCATAGCATATTTATTGGACGTGACAAAACTTTTCTCCAACGAAAGTTGGCAAAAGCAAAAAAGCTAAAGAACAACCAGGAGCGGAAGTCATTTACTTCTGATCACGATATTATAAGGAATTTATCGAGAGAAGATACAATAAGAAAAAACGATGTATCATTACTAAATGTTGTGGACAGCGGGGGGAGAAGAAGTATGCCCTCAAAACCCGGGAAACGAACAATAAAGAACCCAACAAAGCTGAATCAGTAAAAGTCGAAAATTGTTTAGATAAGTCGTATTCTACATTAACTTTATTTTATGCTAAATTTCGAAGTGTTAGGAACAAAAATTTTTTTGCTGTGTAATTTTTATAATAAGTAACGATTTTGATTTTATAATATTATCTGAAACTTGGCTTATCAAGGATATTGAAAACCATGAATTTGATATTCTTCACTATTCTTTATTCATAAAAGACAGATCGCTGGGTAAAACAGGTGGAGGAGTACTCATTTATAGTATATCTGTATTAAATGCGAAAATTTTATATACTAGTGAAGATAATGCTATCATAAAATTTTTATCTATACAAATTAATAATCTGATCTTAATCGCGATTTACAGACCGCCGTATGCTACTTTATATGATGATCAAACATTTACTAATTCTTTTCAAGCTATTTTTGACTGTCATGGCTATAATGTAGTGGTAGGTGACTTTAATAAATTACATGACTGTGAAATAATCAATTTTTTTTCTAATCATGATCTCAAGCATATTATAAATGAATCAACTAGACGTTCGCAATGCTTAGATCATGTATACTTAAAAATTAAAACGGTAAAATCACACAGTTATGATGTTGTTAACTATTTCAAAGAATTGGATCACAAACAAATTATTTTACAATGGAACATCTTGAGTAGCAAAACACAGAAACTAAATTTTGAAAATGCACACGTGCACTGTTCCAGAATCAACTGGAATCTTTTTAGAGAATTAAGCATACTGATTGATTATGAAAGTTTTTATTTCTTGAACACTGACGAATTTGTTTCTTCTGTTTCATCGTTATTATCTATTTTATTTCAGGCATCTACGTTTACGGACATTGTACCGAAACGAATGAATAGGAAATTATGTAAACTACGAATTAAACGAGATAATATAATAAAATGTAGTCTTATCAATAGTATTAAACAAATGAGGTTAGGTTTGATTGATAAAGAAATTAATTCATCACTGCTGATAATTCGTCAAAGATCAGAACGAAATATTTTGGCCAAAATGAGAAAAATCCTAGACTAGGATACAAACTCCTCACAGATTACAGTAAATATAAGCAAAAGTTAAAGCTTATATTATCTGTAGATAAAACTGAGTATGAATTTCTCTGTGAATTGGATGAAGTATTTGGCAATTTGATATTTAATCCACAGAATGAAAGAAATTTCATGGAACTACCTGATCCTTTGGGAGACCAGGAACCAGGACTTGTTATTGACAGTGATGAATTGATAAAATTAATGTTAAAAATCAAATCAAAATACAAAAAGATCGCCTTGGTATTTCGATTGATAACCTGCTTCAATTACCCTTAATTTTTATGAATGCGCTCTGCAACTTTATAAATGGAATTTTGAAGAAGGAAAAATTACCAATCGATATACTAAGGATAGTAGCTTAACCGTTGCCAAAAGTAAGTAAGCCAACGTGCGCCAGTGATTATAGATTAATGTCTATAATCCCTTCGTTTTTGAAGATAATAGAACGAATGATACTAGATCATTTTAACGTATGTTGCCGGCTGATTTTGATTTATGTCAACATGGCTTTACGAAAGATAGATCGACAACTACTAATATGCTTTCTATGTGGAAACATGTAACTACATTAGATGAGAATAAGTTAGATGCATTAATTGTATTTATAGATATCTCAAAAGCTTTTGACTCTATTGTTGGGGACTTTTGAGAGATTTATTATTCCCTACATTAGTTTGGTAGCGGCTGTGGAGATCCGTGCACATGATTAATCCCCGGCTTTTTCCCGATGGGTGATGAAAAAAGACTGATATGAAGGATCACACATGTATTGTAAATGACTTCGCGTATGAAGTCATAAGTAGTCCAAACTGACCGTGCTCTAGACGGTAATAAAATTAAATTTTAACACAAATGAATGTCTTAAACACCAGTCACAGTAAAACTAAATTGTCCGTACTCTAGACGGCAAAAGTAAAAACATTGTTCACAAAGATGAATGTTTCATGCACAACTCACAGTCAAACAAAATTATCCATGCACTAGACGGTTGCAAAATGAACTTTTTTTATAAATTTGTATGTCTTACATACAAGCAATTATTCTTTCACAAATGTCTGAATTGAAATGAATATATGCAACCGATTGAAAATACATGATGATATGAACATAGTCACTATTAAAAGTTGTCACTGAAAATAAATGGATAAAATTCGTGTAAAGACTTCAATGATAGAAATTCACAATTAATTAGTTCACTGTTTGCTATGTTTTTGACTTACGTCATTATAATAATCCATTTTTTTCTGAAATTCGGATAGGCATAGTTTAATGTGAACAGTAAATCCCTTGCATAAACTGCGAATAATCCAACTGAGCGAAATAAATCCACTGGGACACAATAATCCACCGCATGTTCCATGCCTATTGCGCGGGTGTGTGTATTTAATAAACAACCCTATTAATTACAAATAAATTTGCAGTTCAAAAAATCTCAATTAAAACTGCTTGAAACTAACAGAGATTGTTTCTAAAATCACAGTTAAGAGAAATATTGTGTAAGAACCGAGTTAGATTATTTGACCTTAAAGAGCACCATATTTGTCAAAATTGAACATCGTTGAGTTGTAAAGCGGAGCCGCGTGTTACACTATATTTTTTATGCTATTTTGAATGCGATTAGTTTATTGAATATTGATCCGAATATTTTTAGATTACTTAAATACTATTTATATAATCAAAGAATGAGTATTCAAGTAAATGATTTGATTTCTAATTCGAAAAGAGTAACAAGTGGAGTTCCACAGGGATCAAGTTTGGGGCCAATTTTATTTAAAATTGTATTTGCACATTTGAAAACTAAAATCCCTAACGGTCGAGTTTGCAAATTCGCTGATGATTTAAAAATAATCTTTCCAATTGATCCAAAAATGTGGAATTCTCCAAAAATAATGTGACATTAGATTTGTATGATTTAAGTAGATATATGATTACACTAGGGCTGAGAATAAACAATAAAAGGACGAGAGCTTTAAAAATAGGTAACAGAACAGACTTTTATGATGTTTATTTTCATGATGCCGTGATTAATGATGTGTCTGAGATTAAACTTCTGCAAGAAATAAAGGATTTAGGCATAACTATTCAATGTACTGCTTCTGCTGAGAGACATATTGAAAGAATAATAGGGCACTAATAAATCAAAATATCTTATCGAATGACATAAAACTTAAAATGTATGTAATATGGATTAGAACGATACTAAAATATGCTGTCGCTACTAGGAATCCATTAAAAAAGGGTTTGTCCAATAAGAATGAAGCTGTAAAAACGAAAAGTTGTGAAACAAATAAGTTCTATCTCCTGCACTATATACGCCTCTATATTACAGTTTGTATCACTGCAAACTTTGTGGTTTCGGAGTATGTGCTATTGCATAAAAGTTTTCCATTTGAACCAGTGGACTGGTGCCTATATGAATACGATAAGAAAGAGTCATGAAGTTGGAACTAGATCTAGACATTTGGCAATATCTCCTCCCTTGGTGCGGAATGTTACGAGTAAGTTATTCTCTTTCTCGAAAATCTACAAAATTTATAACCAATTGCCAAAGGGGCTTAGAGAAATGCCTCCGTCTAAGATATCTTTTAAATTTTTATCTACTGAACTTGAAAAAGTCTACAATCCTGCTGACATTTTTTATTTTGATTATGATATTACTTTCTCATGGTTTAATAAAAGATTAGGATAATTGTTATCGGAAACAGATTTTTTGAGATTTTCATTTCCAAGTTTTGTTTTATCATTATTGAAATGTTATGCATTATATCATCATGTTAGTTAACAATACATACAATCAATTGCTTGTCATGGTTCTCAAATTTTTGCATAATGTTTCACTGTAATTATACCTTAATTGATTTATTTTATAGTACAACTAGTGAGATATACTTATCTATATATGACTAATTGCACAATTTTATGTGATGTGATAATTTTTTAAATATATATTGTACATTTTCCAGTTTTATTATTTGATGGAATATGTGTGGTTTGAATCTAAATAAAGATATTCTATTCTATTCTATTCTAAGTATTGTAACAGCAAAAAAATTCGCCGACATATTGCGTAGTTAGTCAACAATACATACAATCAATTGCTAGTCATGGTTCTCATTTTTTTGCATAATTTTACACTCGAATTATACCTTAATTTTTCCTATTTTCGATGATAAATATGTTATTCCTTACAGCTGAACTTTCTGATATTGATATATTGTACAGTATAACTAGTGAGATTTACTTATCTACATGAGACTAATTGCACATTTTTATGTGATGTGATAACGTTTTTTATATTGCACATTTTCCAATTTTATTATTTGATGGAACATGTGTGGTTTGAATCCAAATAAAGATATTCTATTCTATTCTACTCTATTCTATTCTAGGAGAAATCGCCAAATGTGCATGCCTAGTTCCTACTCTATGGAAATTTCTTATTGGCTCCCGTCCACTGGTTCAATTTGAATACTTTTATGTTATAGCACAACCTCCATAGCAATAAAGTTTACATTGATAACTATTAGCCTTCTAGCATATTGCACGCTAAAAACTAGGTTTAAATTTTTTGTTTTAAATTAGCGCGCGGTTTGACATGGCTCCGATTTTGTCGCATTCCGATATTGAAAAAATTGTTATGGATCTTCAGAACTCCATGAAAGTGTTGGAGGATGAAAACAACTATTTAAAAAATGAGATGTCTATATTGAAGAGTGATGCTATTGTGAATGCAATGAAATTGGAGCAAGTGGTGAAAAATAATAAAACTTTAAGTGCGCGTATAGTTGAACTGAATGAGACATTTCTTGTGAAGTTAAACAAGTTACAGACTGATGTTCAACCATGGATTGAATTGGCCGATTTAACAGTGGAAGGTGATATGCTAGTTAAAAATAAATCATCTGGTGAAGAAATGCTAAATATATTAGCAAACGAAAATTCAGCACGTAATAGCAAACAGGATCAAGTAGTTTTATTTAATCTAGATGAAAATGCCAATGTGAAAGACGCCGAGAAATTAAATACTTTAATAAAAGAAGAAACGCATGCAGCTATTGCTAAATGCTATAGGGTGGGGAAACGAGCTGATCGTCCAAGGCCTTTAATTGTAAAATTATCAAAAAGGCCAATAAATATGTAATTAGAATCTATCAATAAAAAGAAAGAGGAGAATTTGAGTTTTCACAGCATTTTTATTGGACGGGACAAAACGTTCCTCCAACGGAAGTTGGCAAAAGTAAAAAAGTTAAAGAACAATCAGGAACGGAAACCGCCAACGTCTGATCAAGCTGTTAAACGGAATCAATCGAGTGAGACTGCAACATCAAAAAACGATGTATCGTTACTAACTGTTGTGGACAGAGGGGGGAGAGGAAGTATGGCCTCGAGGCCTGAGAAAAGAATAGTAAAGAAGCCATCAAGGTTGAATCAGTAAAAGTCGACACTTGTTTAGATAAGTCGCTTTCTACATTTACTCTATTTATGCTAACTTTCGAAGTGTTAAAAATAAGAACTTTTTACTGTGTAATTTTATAATAAGTAACGATTTCGATTTTATAATATTATCCGAAACTTCGCTTAACAAGGATATTAAAAACCATGAATTTGATATTCCTCACTATTCTTTATTCAGAAAGGACAGATCACTGGATAAAAGAGGTGGAGGAGTACTCATTTATAGTAAATCTGTATTTAAGGCGAAAATTTTACATACTAGTGATGATAATGCTATCATTGATTTATTATCTATACAATTTGATAATCTGATCTTAACAGCGGTTTACAGACCGCCGTATGCTACTTTATTTGATGATCAAACATTTACTAATTCTTTTCAATCTATCTTTGACTGCCATGGCTATAATGTAGTGGTAGGTGACTTTAATAAGTTACAGGACTGTGAATTAACCAATTTTTTCTCTAACCATGATCTCAAGCAGATTATAAATGAATCAACTAGAGGTTCGCAATGCTTAGTTCATGTATACTTAGAAATTGAAATGGTGAAATCGCACAGTTATGATGTTGTCAACTATTTCCAAGAATTGGACCATAAACAAATTATTTTACAATGGAACATCTTGAGTGGCATAACACAGAAATTAAGTTTTGAAAATGCACACGTGCACTGTTCCAGAATCAACTGGAATTTTTTTTAGAGAACTAAGCATACTGATTGATTATGAGAGGTTTTATTTCTTGAATACTGATGAATTTGTTTCTTCTGTTTCATCGTTATTATCTGTTTTATTTCAGGCATCTACGCTTACGGACATTATACCGAAACGGATTAATAGGAAATTGTGTAAACTAAGAATTAAACGAGACAATATAATAAAGCGTAGTCTTATTAACAGTATTAAACAAATGAGGTTAGATTCCATTGATAACGAAATTAATTCATCACTACTAATAATTCGTCAAAGATCAGAACGAATTATTTTGGCCAAAATGAAGAGTAATCCTAGATTAGGATTTAAACTCCTCACAGATTACAGTAAATACAAGGAAAAGTTAAAGCTTATACTACCTGCGGATAAAACTGAGTATGGATTTCTCTGTGAATTGGAGGAAGTATTTGGCAATTTGATATGCAATCCACAGAATGAAAGAAATTTTATAGAACTATCTGACCCTTTGGGAGACCAGGAACCAGGACTTGTTATTGACAGTGATGAATTGATAAAATTGATGTTAAAAATCAAATCAAAAAACCAAAAAGATCACCTTGGTATTTCGATTGATAATCTGATTCAATTACCCTTAACATTTAGGAATGTACTCTGCAACTTTATAAATAGAATTTTGAAGAATGGGAAATTACCAATCGATATATAAACGGTAGTAGCTAAGCCGTTGCCAAAAGTTAGAAAGCCAACGTGCGCCAGTGATTATAGATTAATCTCTATTATGCTCCTTCGTTTTTGAAGATAATAGAACGATTGATACTTGATCATTTAGAATTATGTTACCATTGTTATTTTTATGTCAACATGGTTTACAGGTAGATCAACATACTAATATGCTTTCCATGTGAAACATGTAATCACATTAGACGAGAAAAAGTTAGATGCATTAATTGTATTTATAGATATCTCTAAAAGCTTTTGACTCTATATCTTTTTTGATGCTATTTTGGAATGCGTTAGTTTGTCAGATAATGATCCGAATATTTTTAGATTACTTAAATACTATCTATATAATCGACGAATGAGTATTCAAGTAAACGTTTGATATCAAAATCGAGCAGTACAACGAGTGCAGTTCCACAGGGATCAAGCTTGGAGACCAATTTTATTTAAAATTGTATTAAGCAAATTTAAAACAAAGATCCTTAACGGTCGAGTTTGCAAATTCGCTGATGATTTAAAAATAATCTTCCCGAATTGATCCAAAGTATCGAATTCTATATCAAAAATAATGTGACATTAGATTTGTATGATTTGAGTAAATATTTGATTACACTAGGGTACGAGAATAAACAATAAAAAGACGAAATCTTTAAAAATATAGAGACAGAACAAACTTTCTAAATGTAATTTATTTCATGATGCTGTTATTAATGATGTGTTTGAGATTAAACATGTAAAAGAAATTAAGTTGAGGCATAACTATTCAATGCTGCTTCTGCTGAGAGACATATTTGAAGTATTAGTAGGCGAGGTACCAAGAAAAAGATGGGCACTAATATATCGAAATATCTTATCATAATGATATAAAACTTCAAATGTATATAATATGGATTAGACCGGTACTATATGCTGTCGCTACTTGGAATCCATTAAAGGGGTTGTCTTGTAAGATAAATGTACAAGAAAATTTGTGAAACATATTAGTTCCTATTTCTTGCTATATACGCCTCTAGATTACAGTTTGTGTCATTGCAATCTCTGTGGCTTCGCAGGATGTTATTGTATGAAGAAGTTTTCCATTTGAACCGCCAGTGGACTGGTGCCTATATGACTCCGATAAGAAAGAGTCTTCAGTTGGAACTACATCTGGACATTTGGCAATATCTCCTCAGGTGGGGATTGTAGCAACAAAGTTATTCTGTCTTTCTCGAAAATCTACAAAATTTATAACCAATTGCCGAAGGAGCTTAGAGAAATGCCTCAACTAAGATGTCTTTTAAGAAACTTTATCTACTTAACTTGAAAAAAGTCACACAATCCTGCTAATTTTTATTTTTTTGATTATGATAATACTTTCTCATGGTTGAATAAAAGACAAGGATAATTGTTATCGGAAACAGATTTTCTTGAGATTTTTATTTCCAAGTTTTGTATTATTATAATTGAAATGTTATGCACTATATCTTCAAATTAGTTAACATTACATACAATCAATTGCTAGTCATGGTTCTCAATTTTTGCATAATGTTACACTCGAATTATACCTTAATTGTTCCTAATTTGATGATGTATATATTATTCTTTTCAGTCGAACTTTCTGATATTGATATATTGTATTGTACAACTAGTGAGATATACCTATCTACATGAGATTAATTGCACAATTATTGTGATGTGATAATTTTTTAAATAGATATTGTACAATTTTCAATTTTATTATTTGATGGAATATGTGTGGTTTGAATCCAAATAAAGATAATCTATTCTATTCTATTCTATTCTAAATTTTCCACAACAATCTTGTAAGAGTCCTACTCAAGGCCGTTCATTGCATGGTCTGTTTTTTCTTGACAATAGAACTAAAGCGCATAAATTGTTTGTATGCTA
Organism: Eudiplozoon nipponicum; assembly: GCA_029291075.1. Taxonomy (NCBI): domain Eukaryota; kingdom Metazoa; phylum Platyhelminthes; class Monogenea; order Mazocraeidea; family Diplozoidae; genus Eudiplozoon; species Eudiplozoon nipponicum. The sequence continues at coordinate 107,438 of JAQBSW010001767.1, forward strand.
GTTGCTTTGCAGTACTTTAATTAATAAGAGGTAATTAATTCATGACCTTTCTTCAAGTGCTTTGTTGTTGTGTGTAGATTTTTAATTTTTGTATCTGAAGTCGAAGGATCGTTTGTCGTATTTAAGTATTCTCCTTCTTGCTTGGTTAGTATTCGTGTGCACAAATGTTTCTTTTGTAAACTGTATAACTTTGCAATTTTTACTTTTAACATTGCGGTTATTTAATTTTATTCTATATCCATTAACTGCTTGAAAGGATTGGTTCGACATTGTAGTCATTGTAGAATAAAAATGCTCTGATTGATAAATTTTAATCTTCAGCTGCAATATAATGCTAGCCTTCACCACCAAAAAGAAAACGCAAAAATATACTAATTTTTTGACGGAAAGTGTTTTTAATTATTGTAAATATGTCTGAACCAAAAGGCTTCCAATGGAAATTTTTTAGGAAGAAAAGAACATTTGTGGTTCGGCGAAAACATATCCATTTATAAGGATGACTTCTGATATTCATACATTTTGATCTTTTACCTAAACTAGATGATTTGTCATTTTCGTTAAAGGAAATCTAGTTAAATATTTCTTGTAATCCATTAATGCGTTCCAGAACGTCTTAAACGAATTTTTCGTAAATCGAAAGCAGATTTATGAAATAAGGTGATACATTATATTATTATATGCAAACTGCTATTCATTTCTATTCTTTAGATTAGGTTTTGCTCATTTTATTATTTCCGTAAGCGAAATTGGGTAAATTATTGTTGCATTTGTGTTACCTATATGGACATTATCAATTTTTGTCATAAAGGACGAATTTCAGTGTTTTTTGTAAGTGGAAATTGGCAACAGATTGTACAGTGTATTGCTTATTTGAGGAAGAGACGCATGCGTTTAGTTTAGTTTCGTGTATATTGGTATTACATTTTGGAATAATTCATTCTTGATTCTCTGGAAATGCAATATGAATGAATCTCAATTTTACGACGATTCAGATATTTAATTTTCTTATGCAAGTCTATTAAAGATAATTCTGCTATTTTAAGCCATATTAGCTGAATGTAATCTTGAGAGAGATTGTTTGAGTATGATTAGTTGTAAAGTAATTGCCGTAGGAAGAATAATTTACTCTTTCCAGATTTTCAGATGGTTCACTGCTTGTAAAGTTCAAACTAATGGTTGCACTTAACTTATTATCTAAAAGGAGTCCATTGACGCCAGATTCACGCTAAATTTAGAGCAATTATGTTGCTCATGTAAAACTCATGCCAGATTATATCTCTGAGAAAAGTACTTTGGTTCGGTAGGGGATATGAATCACCTTTTGCTACAGAGTTTAGTAGTGAATAATTATCACAAACCATCCATTGTCTCAATTCCGGTTTTGAGAACTACCACTATTGAAGATGCAATGTTGGAATTTGATTAACTACAAATTCATTCCTTCTTTAATAGCTGAAATTCTTCAATATTGATTTTTTGCCTACGCTGCGTTAATGGTTGAGCTTTAGACGAATAAGGATACGGTGCTACCAATTAAATTTTGTGTTTTATTCCTATCCTCAGATTATTGCGCTTGGTACTAAACGGTTGAGACTGCCGAGTTTTTCTAAAATTTCCGCAGTCCTTGGCGACGATGTGTCGGAGCAGGCGAACTGATTCCACCACTGAGTTCCCAGTTTGAGTATACGTCACCGCTCCCATGCCTTGTCCAATAGTCAGAGACTTAACGCCGAGTTCAAATGGATAAAAAATCGATCCAAATTGTGTTGTCTTTTACGTCAGCGACCAGAAAATTCTACATAAGCGACGATTTCTGTCCCAATATCACTGACAATTCTTTGATGCCCTTTACCATAATTGGACTTTCGTTGACGACCCATAGTTGATAATCGAATGTGGAGCAATTTATTTCTACCACAACGGAGTATAAATCCATTTAGTTAATCTGTAATGACAAACCTTTGTCTGCGATAACCAGAAACCTCATCGAGATCTTTTTTTAAACAAAATATAACAGTCTTACCGGCGGAATCAGTATGTCTATCTTTCATCGAATCTTCCAAGACTGACTTTGAATTTTTAAAGATACCTCTAATAGGCACTCTTTGGAGTTTTTTATAGACAACACCCTGTGGCTCCTACTAGTGCGGGTGATACGCGTTTTCCAGAGTGATAGACCTTGCTACAAGGCGAGAACTACCTTTCTATCAGTGCCCGCCCAACCGCGTAAATATGCATCCTTCACTTTGACATTTTCCATGCTAGGCGTATCTACGATGGAAAATGCACAACTCGTGTGGTCCTTGAACAACATTACGCAATTCAGCTCACCGTCGTCTTTTACTCGCTCGTTGATCATGAGAATGTGACCTTTCCAAACCTCAGATTTCGACCATGCGTTTCAGGAAACACATCTCATCATAGGATACTAACCTCATTCTCTGAATTGAAGAAAGGTTTTGAGATTTATCGGTTCATGTTTTTAGTACAATTCTGCTATTACGGCGTACACTATTGTTTCCTGAAATCAGTACAGCTTATCTGATCCTTTCAGCTTTTTGTGTCAGTATAATTCTAATGTATCATATACATCCAATGTGGCTCCTAATCTTGTTGGCAATTCTATCACAAATATACTTTTACCAACTTTTTGTAAGATATCAAGCCCAAAAGCTTTCGTATTTCATTTGTCATAAAATTTAGATGGAAGATGGTTTACCATCGTTTCCTGATGTATTAGATAATTCGTTTGTACTGTCCTTTTGCGGTGTTCCATTCTTTGAAAATCATTCACTAAAAGCTCAAGGGAATTAGTTGGTTTCTTGGCCATGATCTATCCTATGAATCTTGACAAATTCTCTCAAGTTTCTATGTTAAAAGGCCAACGACCGAAACAAATGTCAATTATGTCAGTAATCCTTTTTGATTTGTAAAACATTTTTGAGTCATCAACCCAATCAATTTGGTTCTCTGTTCCTTAAATAGTGAAACTTACAGTAAAATCAATATTTTTGTGATTGGTGCAGTCACTCTCTTTTGTAGTCTCTTAACTGATTACCTAATGGGAGCCCCATAGACGCCAAATTCGCACTCGCATTATTGCTAGAATAATCACTAAATTTAGAACAAGTAAATTCCTCATTTCTTTCAACGCTTTCCATTAGGCTAACATTGCTAAGTCCTGTCGTCAAATGCTATGCATCCACATATTTATAGCCGTTTTCCATTTCAATCTCAATAAGATATATTACAAAATATTTTATTAAATCAGAGTATGATGTTCGCCGTTTCATTGATTTCCTTTGTGTACTTTTACGAAAGTGAAGACCTTAAAACAGAGATCCAAAGCAATTTACTCGTTGACTAATTGGAGACCATTCCATTTATAGCGGATGAAAATAGTTATTTGTGAGTAATTCAAAATTTTATTATTGTAATGCTTATATTGGTATTCAGAATTATAGGAGGCGTATATTGCTGTGCTAGCAGACGGGTTACAGCGTAATACAAAAACGAATAAGTAATTTTTTCAAAGTAAATAAAGATAGACCTGAAATTTCCACATTTCAAACAGTTAAAATATTGCAACTATAATAGATTTTAAGAAACCAGGCTTGCCATTAAATTTCCAAAAATAAAAATTTATTAATTTTTATATGAGGAGATACTTTCCTCCACATTAAATGACAGAAGCCTAAGTTCGGTTATCCTTGCTCGCCTTGGTCTCAGGTTGGTCAAGCGCTTACTTTTTAATTTGACTGAAGTAAAATTCTTTTAAAATATTATTTACCGATGTTTTACTGTGTCTTTTTGCATAATAATTTCACTTAGGTTAAAGAACCCAAAAGTGATTTTTTAAATTAAATAAAGATAGACTTGAAACTTCTCCATTTCAAACAGTTGAAATATTGCAACTAAAACAAATTTTAAGAAACCAGGCTTGCCGTTAAATTTACAAGACTCGCTCGCTTCAATCCAGTAGATTCCATCCATGTCTATGCTATGCTCCATCAACTCAATCTCCACGACAATGGACTCCATCGGTCGACGTCTACCTCCAGTCCACCATCTTTTTAGATCTCACTTTCACCTAGAAGCTCTGACACTTCATGGACTATCTTCAATTGATCTTGTCTAGTAAAATGGAACTTCGTTTTTATTTATTTTTCACCAGATTGAACTATCTTGATGTTAAGGATAACTTTTCCCTTCACCAACCCCTCTCCCTGCTAATGAATACTTTGCTAGTCACAATTCCATTCACCTCCTCATATCCTACCCTTGATTTGTTATTTCAATGGTCGGGCCAGTTGGCCTTTGATGCCAAATAAATGTATTATTATTATTATTAAAAATTTATTAATTTTTATATGAGGAGATATTGTCCTCCACATTAAATGACAGAAGCCTAAGTACGGTTATCCTTGTTCGCCTTGGTCTCAGGTTGGCCAAGTGCTTACTTTTTAATTTGACTGAAGTACATTTCTTTTACAATATTATTTCCCGATGTTTTACTGTGTCTTTTTGCATAATAATTTCACTTTGGTGAAAGGACCCAAAAGTGATTTTTTAAATTAAATAAAGATAGACCTGAAACTTCTCCATTTCAAACAGTTGAAATATCGCAACTAAAATAAATTATAAGAAACCAGGCTTTCCATTAAATTTCCAATAATAATGATTTATTAATTTGTATATGAGGAGATATTATCCTCCACATTAAATGACAGAAGCCTAAGTTCGGTTATCATTACTCGCCTTGGTCTCAGGTTGGTCAAGCGCATACTTTTTAATTAGACTGAAGTAAAATTCTTTTAAAATATTATTTCCAGATGTTTTACTGTGTCTTTTTGCATAATAATTTCACTTAGGTGAAAGAACCCAAAAGTGATTTTTTAAATTAAATAAAGGTAGATCTGAAACTTCTCCATTTCAAACAGTTGAAATATTTCAACTAAAATAAATTTTAAGAAACCAGGCTTGCCATTAAATTTCCAAAAATAATATTTTTTTAAATTTTTATATGAGGAGATATTATCCTCCACATTAAATGACAGAAGCCTAAGTTCGGTTATCCTTTTTCACCTTGGTCCCAGGTTGATCAAGCGCTTATTTTTTAGTTTGACTGAAGTAACATTCTTTTAAAATATTATTTCTCGATGCTTTTTATCTTTTTTACATAATAATATCTCTTAGGTAAATTAGGCCCTACAACCGAATTATGACCCGGCTGGAGTATAAGTTGTGATCTTAAGTGTTAGGTTTTGAAGCATGTAGTATATTTGTTTTCGGTATTTTTAAATATTTTGTGCTAATCTGTCTTACCTATTGACCTATGTTATTCAAGTCGCATCTGGATATTTAATACGCTTTTCATGTTTAATTGCCTTGTACACTACGAAACAAAAGTCATCCTAATTTTCAACTTGGTGAGATTTCAGCATTGATAGGCAATAAAGAGGGATGCGTTCTAACTAGTATTACGAAATATTGTCTGTACGTGAAGTATTTAAAGATGAATTCATGCGTGCTCGCGCAAAATTGTGAATGATCAAGTTTCTTCACTATATGCCGTATAGATAATGTATCACAAGCTTTATAGGTATCTAGAAATGTTACAAAATCATCTATATTTATGGACAAATATGGTGTATTTTTGTCAAGTAATATGTTTTTGTTTGTATTTCATGATCGTTTATGAATAATCAATGTTTATGGGAGGCGGGAGAGATTGAACTATCGGCTCTATGAGTTCAATGATGACATGAGCTATAGCTTAAGAGGGTTCTGACAAGTATGCTACTGATATTCGGTTATTAAATTCATTTGAATTTTTTTCTGCATTTCAAACGGAGTATGTATTGACGTTATCATCTTCTTACAAATAAAATTAAGTATCCTTTTGTATAAGCATGTTGATAAAAATATTTAATGGAATCATTTCATGTTTAGATTTATTCTATTTCATGGATTCCTCTATCAAATTTCGTGATATAGCTTCAAATTTTAAATCTTTCCAGATTTGAAATTTTTTGGTTTGAAATTGTTACAAACTTACTATTTATTTAAATATCTTGTTTGATGTTATAGATTTCCTTAAAAACAAATGCAAATTTCTAGAGAGTTTTTTTATTGCAATTTTTTTCTATTTTTATTTCATATCTTAATTCTTATTAATGCAATAGCCTATTTCTTTGAAATTACTTATTAAAATATCGGGTAAGTTTGAGAATCCTTGGAATAGGTTGTTTCAGCACAGTAAAATAGTAGTGACTTATCGATGACATGAAGCTTTAACTTTTTAGTTTATTTTTGTAAGCTTGCCTTATGTGTTGAAGATAATCTGATGATAATCAGTAGTATTGAACAAGCTGCTTTGTTATGCAAGTGGAAGACAGTCAGTGCTCTTATTTTTTATAGAGGAATTTTTACTTTCTGACATATTACTAGTTATTGTGACAAATAGTTGTTTTAGATCGCATTGGGACATACAGATGTGCAGCCTAATGTCTGTTTCAATGCCATCATTAGTGAGTACCAGGTAAAGTATTAAACAATCATTGATTGCATGAGTGGTGGTAAAAATTCTTTAAATCAAGTTTGCTAGATTGAAGCAAACACCAATCCCATTGTATTTAACCAGTCGTCGAACAACATAGTAAACATTTTTCTTTCCATATACATGCATTGCAGTTTGATCCTCACTAATCAATTTTCTGTCGTACTCTAATGATGATCATCGAAATCGAAGCGCGTCAGTACATGTGACTGACGATAGTTTTGCTATGTTGTTCGACGACAGGTAAAAAATATTGTTTGCCTAATTTGCAAAAGAACATTTGCTACAAGCCTAAATCGAGTTAAGGTGCTAAAGATATCTTTTGTAGTGCATATAAGACTATGTATGTAAAGGACAAATTACAAATCTTGAATAATATTTTTATAGGTAAAATACTGTCGTTGATAATTTTCCTCAAAGTGCTGTTATATGTTTTATCAGATTGGGAATCTTTTGTTGCTATAGAATATATACATCTAAATGGAAGACCAAACACTTGAGGAGACATTGTTATTCGGATACATTTTGCATTTTCGTTAGTAGTGTGTATAAAGCGCTAATTTCCCCTTTATATAGATGCATGATGGCGCCGCGTTCCTAATATAATCTTCGCCCGCACAAACTTATGTAAAATTTGAAATTTTTACTTCCCTTATAAAGAGTGATATCGCTAAATTAGGTTTCTTAAACTTTAATTATAAAGTTTATAATTGATTACGCGGATAGATCTTAATTTTTGCGTCATTGACCTTATATCGATATGCAATATGGTTTCTTAGTGCATATCAAATTAGAACGAATGTAAATGCGGCTTAGGCCTGCTGACTTTGTTGTTCGTTATGATTGCTGATGAATTGAGTTTTTGGCTAATGTCTAATATCTTTTTCAAAAACTTCTATGGCCCTTTGGATGGCTTAGCGATCATTGTTGTGCTATTATTTGTGTTGTAACGGCCAGATTGTTTCTCTTTAGACATAATTGTATTTAATGTTAAAGCATTTGGAGAAAGTGTTTTTAAATCGTTTTATTGGTTAATCGAGGATGACTTTTATGTTGCTACTTGTTTGGCTTCACAAATTTGTGGTTTTTTTGTGTGAGAGTATCTTTTGTCTATATATAATTTAGGCATGCTATTAAGGGATGAAGTTTGTATGGAGATAAAGGTACATACAAATTTGGCATAGGTGGGCTAAGGATTATTTAATAACGATTGTTTACAGTTTTTGTCTTTTTATTTATAGATTATTCAGGATAATTATGTATGTTCTATAAATGTGAAATTTGTAGAAGTGCTTTATTTTATTCCATTTTAAATAGCTGTTTGGTTTGTTCAGTAGGAAGGAGTGCTATTGAGGATACTGGTTGCTAGTTAATTTTTTTTAGAATTGTTTTGTTACTTTGCATAAATTATTTCTCAGATTGTAGCCTATTATTTATGGATGACAGGTTTCCGATGAAAGCTTATTCGATTCTCTTGTTTAAATTAATTAACATGGGCTTTTTCTACATTGCTTTTGCTTGAAGTCTAAGCATGTGTCTTAATTGATAGTTTGGTTTTTTAGTCTCACCGAAATTTATTTTATCTTGCATCAATACATTTTGGAGATTGTAAATGAAAATTATTATTATTGTGTCTATGTTTAATGGCAATGGAGTATAAACGTGTCCCAACTTTAACAAAAATAAACACCGAGATTAAAAAAAACTTTTAAATGTAAAATTTTACCAGGTGATATACCGAAGTGTTCGTTTTATGTAGATTTCACCCTTTAACAATTTTTCGAAATCCAAAACAAACTTCTTAGCATTCATTACTGAAATCGATCATTGTATGACATTAATTTGTTTGCCTTTCAATGTTTATGAGACTTCTTCGCGTTGTCCTAACGTTTCAGACATTCTTTCTCATGGTCATATTCCGAGCTCGTTCAATTGTCACACAAATGTTAAAACAAAAACAAAGTATTACAACACAGATTCTGCGTTGCTTTGAGATTAATTGCTGTTCAATACAAAAATTGCATAGTTGGTTAATTTATTAGTTGTTCTTTTCAGAAACTTATTATAAGTTACCTGAAGCTCCTTAATAAGCACTTGACGTTTAAGGTAATCAAGGAGCATTATCTTATCAACAGCATTAAACTAAATGTATTCAAGTTGTAATTTAAAGTTGATCCCGATTTTTCCGTGAGGGTCTTAATTCCAATTAATTATATCAAAAAAATATATTCTCTATATTATTTCTTTCTTACAATCGGACGTCGAAGGCTTTGGCCTGAATTTTAATCTGGTTAAAGTGAACTTGTATGGCCAGCGCATGACATATTATTTCCGTTTCCAAATCATTAAATATTTACTTCTATCCCTATAGCTAGCGAAACACCTTTAAGCATCGCATCTCATAATTCACTTGACTACTTTACTCAAACTTCTCTCTTCCTTCCTACACATGTGTGTTAAGAATTCAAATAAGTCTTTTATGTGTACCTGAGTTTTCAATCCGACTTTAAAGGCGTTTCTCTTTAAGCATTTATTTATGTCTAACACTCAGTACACTTGCAAGTTTCATAGCTCTTCTACTGATTCGATATCGTTGCGTCGAGTATATTTGATCTCAATTGTTCTTAAAAAAATCTATCGAAATAGTCTTATTTATCAGTTAAGACAAAGTATTGCGTAACTGCTTGCGCTTAAATTTACTAGGTACCCGAAAGTATTGATTTCTATAAACCACGCTTGATTTATACGTTTGAACCTTTACGCAACTTTCCCTCCTTAATTAAATTAAGAGTAGCTCATTGTTAATATATTTCTAGCATACATATGGCTTGTTCAGTAAAGTTTACCTGTTCTTTAAAGAATTACTTGAGTTCGAATTGGCCAAACCCAATATTATTTCGATGTTTCATAAAGTGAAATTTATAGTAATTTTTTAATTTATATTTAGAGGACAATAAAGACTTAAACTGTAATCGATTCCTTCCCAATGCCTGAATATTGCTATTTTAATAGTTAATCATACTTCGTAGTCTTTTACGTTTGTTTGCTACGGCATGTTTGCTTTATTTTGATTTTAATCCTTTCCATTTGTGGACACGTTATTAATTTGGGATTTCTTTTACTATAATGAGCACAGTAAATGTTGTAAGTCTGTTCCCTTCTATGGACATATACCCTAATGCACAACTGTTTGATTGGATTATCCAGACAGTTGCCTTACTGTTGCTATAGCCAAAAATAATTGCATAAAAGATCTATTTGACTCCATTTTAGTCTGCTATTAACAAAAATTTAGACACAAATCTAGTCCTTTGCACCACTTTTATTTGTGCGTGAGAGAGGGAGAGAGAGTGTGTTATATGCTATTTTTACACTTTCTTCATTGCATGTGATATTTCAATTAATTTTATTCTATCCAGGCTTAAATGAAACAGCCTACTCACACCATCATCTGTTTTACATTCACATTTGATTGCTTTTTCAACTAAAGGCTGTTTGGCTTTTATTCCGACTTATATTAATAAAGGCTTTACCTATTTATCAATGATCCTCTTTATATATTGTATTTTTGTATACGCAAATAGCATAGTGTGTCGTAATTTAATTCCAACACGGGCCTAATATGCAAGTAAGTATTAGGTGTTGCGAGCCTAATAAAAATTAGTTCAGTTATGACCAGAAGGATAAACCAAAGGCAGCATGAACGGAACGTACAATCTCATGCACATTCGTTTCGTGCTTACTGGCGAATCATCAGTAGGAGCCGGTATTACGCTCTTTAACCAATATATATTTGAGTGAGGAATGTGGGATAACAGGATACTACAATCTCCTAGACGAATGTGTAAACATGCAGTAGCGTAGCTAACATCATATAAAGTCTTCGATAATGCGACTTCAACGCTAACTCACTCTATATAATATATATACCGAGTCAGTAAAGGATACTAAAACTATGGCTATTGTGTTAGTAACCGATACCAACATTATAGTACCGAAAAGGTAATTTGGTACTAATATTATGGTTGCTGAGTCGGTACATGAAACCAACATGATGGATATCAACGTATGCTATAGCTCACTATAGTTCCTAATATATTTACATTTCATTTTTTATGAAACTGCAACATAATAATCCATTCATAATTGTCTTGCTTATTTAAAGTGGATGTTTGTACTAAAAGATGACGAGTAATTTAATCGAATAATTAAAAAAATACTTGTATTATAAAATTAATGACGTTGATCGGTTTAATGCCTTCTTAGTATCTTTTTTTCCTATTTTCTTCAGGCGACAAAATTTAGATTTCTTTTCTTAGAGACATTTGATTAATCTCCGTTGTGCATAAGGTCACGAAATTCATTGTTTTTGTGTAATATTGTAGTTCCTTACGCATGGATTACAAAACAATTTCATCGAAGATTTGTCTTCGTTTTGTTCTTGTGAACGCAATATTATCGTAAATTTTATGTTGTAAACACCAGCTGTTACTTAAAGCATGGAAAAAAGCTTTGCAACTTAGCCAGGTTTTAATATCTTCATGATCAAAGCGTTTTCACATTGCGCTGGCAACAATTGTTGTCTCCGAATTTAATGTTTCTCAAAATGAACACAAAGTATGTTCCATTATTTCACAATTAACTTTATTTCGCACAAAATATGATTTTTTTATCTGCCAACCGGAGTGATTCTATGAAAAGTATATTTATTAGAAATTACATATTCGTATATAGGAATATTTGGTATCATTTATGTATACTAACATGTTAAAATGCATAATTGATAGATTAAACCAATTATCTGATTTCTTAATTTATATCAGCAATTAAAAGCTACAGGCAAGCTCTTTATAATTGTGACATCCTGTAGATTTGTTTCTTTCGTTTCGTTGTCCAGATTGAAAAGTCACAAATGTTTAACCAGCATAATAAAATTATAATGGTGCCTGCCGAAGGCTAGCCAATTTTTATTTAGTTAGTACGCCTACCATTAGGTAACAGCAAAATGGAAGTACACAAAAGAGTATTGAAGTCTAAGCATTTGTGTGCTGTGCCAAGACAAAAAAAAGATAAATTGAAGTGAACTATAGTTTGAAAATTGTGTGACCATTAGCTTTGTATAAACTCTGTTTTTGTAAAAGGTGCGATAGACTTTTCAGGTTTGGTATTTTTGTTCTGCTCTGTGGTGCTTGTTTGTGAGAGCAATATTAGCACTCTGATTCCTAACTTTACTCAGATCTTTATAACATTTCAGTACACTTGTTCAACCGGAAGATGTCTTTTCATTTAATGTTTGAATTGGGAAGTCAAGGAACGCAGGGATTTTGTTCGCTTTTGACTTAACAGGTATATGATCGCATTCTAGATCAACTGCAGATTCGCATAAGATTGCGACGCGTATTCCCTCTGATTTGTTAATTAGGAAATATTTAGCGATAAGTGCTTATAGTATTAACATAGATCTCAGTCCCAAATAGGGAGAGGCTTTGAAATGTGAATAAGTTGGTAGGGATGATTCGAATGACCAGTCTGGAATGCCATTCGCGATAGACCATACCAAATACAACAGACCTTGAGGGTTCTAAAGCTCAGACGTGTGTGGGGCTGGAATCTGAGAAGGTTAAGATAAATTATAGGACACGAAACTCTAAAAAATATGACGACCGCGCCAATGACACGTCCACGGTGAGATCTACGGACATCAACAATCATGTCGATTTGACGTTCAGTAGAACATTTGTCAGCTATGAACCTTATGAGCTATAACATCTATTGCGGTTTAAAATTACCAAACTTTAGGTTATATAAATCGCTTAAATGAGCCAATGCGGGGTTAGCGTTTATTCAGGCTGAAGGGTATTACATGGGAGGGTGAATTGAAGTATTCGCGGAATTCAGGAATATCGCTTTAATGAAGCCCATGAACACATAATTAACTAACAAGTGTTGAGATTTGTTTCTTTGGAGTCAACACCGACCGATTTGTCATTCAAATGTGTTCAAATCTTGAATTTTATATTTGTGGTAGGCGCGGATGTGAACATAGTGTGGTCAGGTATTGTAGCAACATGTTGCCCCATATTTGATTATCAGCTATGGTCCACGTATTATATTACTTTATGAGTCGAGGAGATGAGATAATGGTCTGAGATGTTAAGACAGAAAATCTTCTTTTAAATAATATTTCTGGTTGCTAACGTGAATGCTACCACAAATTGATACTCAGACTAGAACTGTAGGCACAAACACGTGGTTATGATTATTCTCCAACTGCACATGGCTAATTATTTAGCTATTGAAATTGAGGAGCACTATAATGTGTTTCCCACCATATAGCACAATAGCGCAGCATAATCTAAAATTGCTGTGGAGCCGTTCTAATGACTGCGTGATAACAAGTCTACATGGAGGTATATTAATAGAATAAGTCGAGTAATGTTTAATCAGGATATAGCACAACTCGGCTGGTTATGGGCGCTTATAGAGATAATGTCTCGTCTAACTTCAACAAAGATCAGATGCGGTAGGTCTAACTGCCATTAATCATTAGATTTCTAACTGACATAGTATGTCTAAAAGTAGACAAGGAAGATTTTAATGATTACATTTGTACAAGAAATGACTAACAAAATAGTCAATAACATAATTCGCAAAGAGACGCACCAGAAACTGCATTGGCCTAGTGGGAACCACACGAGCAGAAAGATTGATCTGTCAGTTTTCGGAAGCGGTTACAGCAGACCATAGCTGCATTTTAAAACGGGGGAGTGTAAATGATGGAGCCAATAAATCCCTCATATAAAAATAAATTTACAATTTACCTTTTACGCTTGAATTTTACACTGCTTTATACAACTATTGTATGGAGGGAGCTATATTTAAAGTATTGTAAATATATCTAGAACACTCTTTGTGTAAATCCCTTCGTGGATTTTTATTGTCGGCTTATATAGTCTCATCGTATACTAATTCACAAGTTAATTCACCAAGCTGTTAATTAAAAACAAAAGCAGATTTGTTTACGCTAGCCAACAGATCACATAATAAAAGTACAAATAATGTCTACGCGACTCACTTTATATCAACGCCAATATAGGTTACTTAATAATAGAGGAAGCGCTTAAATAAAAGTACGCACAATTTGTGCCCATGCTGCAAGGTTAAATAGCAAAATTGTTTTACTATTTATAGCGCTTAAGTCAAGCACGCACATAAATCTACAATAACTCTAGTATTTTCATGTGAGTTTAATCATTGAAAATAATATATATATATATATATATATATATATATATATATATATATATATACATATAGAAAAAGCCAAATAGGCAAACAATTAAACAGTGGGCGTTTAAATAAGGCCGATAAATTTTACATTAAAATAATTAACCAGTCAATCACTGAGTCTACTAGGCATCTGAATTACTATACACTGATGTAGATGCGCAGTCACACTGTCTAGATGCTCTACTATGGTGTGCATGCATATATTTCTGTGTGCATATGTATGCATGTATGTGTAAAGATTGAAAAGTTGGTTTTTCATGTGTATGTATTATGTAGGTATTTATGTATGTTTAGTGTGCATGCGTATAGATATGAATGAATATAATCATGGCGATGTTCTTTTGATCTTTTTTAATTTTACATCTAGATATGCTTTGCTTATAAATCGAACTGACAATATTGCTATTGGACCCTTTGTAAAAGCTGATATCGAAACGTTACCTCATGAATTTGTGGCCCCCTGGTAATCCTTGTTTTTTCAATTAGATATTTACCTTTCAAGTCATGGTAAGTAAAAAATGAGTCCTATAGACTCTTATACTTCACGTGCTCTACTCAAACATTTTAAAACATGATATTGGCTTTGTCATAGATTATATTGGTTTACCATGAAATTTGCAAATATGTGCTGATTTTTGGTTCTATTATTGCATTCTACTATAATAATCAAAGGGTAGTGATAACCTTTCGTCATTTTAACTATATATAATTTGCAAATACAGATTCAGTAATAATTTTCGTGTTCTACGTTAATCAGAAGCAAGCGTAGCTTTAGTTTTCAACTGCGAAAACTGTGTTAATTATGTAAAACGTTATCTCTGACGCGGTACTTCTTAGCGAAATAAGTTTTCCTAAGAAAGAATTCCACAATTGGATGTATCAGTATATTTGTCTGGCTATGGATTTAAATATCGTTTGGTTGATTTTATCGGGAACCAAATGCAAACCTTCTTTTGCGTCTTTCCACGTTTATTCCTGCGTATACAACAAACGATTAAGTAGGTAGTCTTTATTTGCAAATTTTATCGTAAGGAATGTGCTTATAGCCTAATGAAATAATGTCGATAAATTCTTGTCTGTTGTTTAACTGTTATTAATGTTGGTTTTGTTATACTGTTACTCTGTGAATAGAGAATATCAGAATCCATTTTAACTCATTGTTTTTTCCTGAAATTATAGAAGAAAGAAGGAACAATGCAACAAAGACATAATGTCATCTACAGGCAATTTCTCAAGTGCCATTATTGTAGCCGTTTTTGCCAGCCTTTTCTGCGTGTTCTCTTTT